>PVIC010047338.1:0-13925 GCA_004025085.1 Thryonomys swinderianus | reverse complement strand
ACTTGTTATTTTCCCCCTCCCCTACCCATCCTACCACCCTCACCCCTATATACACAAACTTTGTTTCCTTTTTTCTTTTACCATCAATTTTTTCTTCATTATTTACCTCTAAACCCCATTACCCTTTGAATATTTACTATTTCACAATATTAATCATGCATTCTAGAACACATTTATAACATCAGTTTCTCATAGCAAACATATGATATATACATACCTGTGACCTATTTATTTCACCTATGAGTATGTCCTGAAGGTATGTCCATTTCAGTATAAATGACTCAATCTCATCATTCTTTATGGCAGAGTAATACTCCATATTATTTTTAAAAACCACATCATCTTTATCTAGTCTAGAGTTGACAGGCATTTGAGTTGTTTCCAAGATTTAGCTATCACAAAATGAGCTGCTATAAACATGGATGCATATATGTCACTGTGATATGAATCTTGTAATTCTTTTGTATATATCCCCAGCAGGGGAATAGCAGGGTCAAATGGAACCTCTAATCCTAGTTTTTTGAAGAATCTCCACACTGATCTCCATAATGGTTGTACTAGTCTATATTCCCAGCAACAGTGGAGAAGGGTTCTTTTTTCTCCACCTCGCCAGTATTTGTTGCTGGCTAATTTTGAGATAGCAGCCATTCTTTGTGGAGTGAGATGAAATCTCAGAGTTGTTTTCATCTTCATCTCTCAAATGACCAGTGTCATCGAGCGTTTCTTCATATACTTCTTAGCTGCTTTTAATTCTACCTCTGAAAAGTGTCTGTGCATTTCAGATGCTCATTTTTTAATTGAGTCTTTAAATTTGGGGGGGACTGATTTTTTTTAAGCTCTTTATATATTCTAGATAGTAGCCCTTTTTCTGAGGAATTACTGGTAAAGATTTTTTTCCCATGTTGTTAGTTGCCTTTTTGCTCTGCTGATGGTGTCTTTTGCTGTGCAGAAGCTTTTTAATAGAAAGAAATCCCATTTGTTGATTTCTTCTGGTAGTTCTCATGGAACAGAGATTTTGTTCATAAAGTCTTTCCCTAAGCCATTGTCTGCAAGAGTTTTACCTAACCTGTTTTGCAGCAGGATTAGAGTCTCTGTTTTAATTAGGTCTCTCATCCACTTTGATTTTAGTTTAGTACACAGTGAAGGAGATGGATCTAGTTCTGCTCCTTGCCATGAAGGTTTCCTGTTGCTGACTTCCATATTTCATTTCATTCAGAAATACTACACACTTACGTGATAGTGTATAGCCTTTAAAAAAAATCATTTATCTCTCTTTCTGTTTTTTAATCCAGTTTTTCCTTCTTTCCAAAGTTTGCCTAGAGTTCCTCAAAATCCATAAAGTGTCTACCAAAGGTTGTTTAAGACACTTGACCACCGAGCTGTACCAATACAGGCTGATGCCTCACTTTTGGTACTTACCGGTTCTGCCTGAGTTTCAGGGTCTGATAATCGAGTGAAGTTTTAATGCTTTTAGCTATTTGCGCTCAGACAAGGTACTTAAATTGACTATGTCCCCATCTCTTCAGTTAAAATAATGGGGTAGTAATAAACTTGCATTGTCTTGTTTGCGTAAAAAATTAAATGAGAATATATCCCCAGAATATTTAGAGTGACTGCCAAAGAATACTGAATAGACAGTGTTAGAAACAGTAACAGTAAAATGAAATTAAAAAATGCTTTTGAGATTTGTTTCCAACTTCAAGAATCCTAAAAGTATCTAAAACTAAGAGCTACCTTGGTGAAGATGCAAAAAGATCAAGCTTCAACGAAGCAACTTTTAAGCATCAGTTGCTAAAAAACACCTAAAGTATATTTGTGCTCACAGGTTTATGCACAGAGTGGTAATTTCCATGCTATCAACAGTGACAGCTTTTTACCAAAGATTCCTCTTCACTGGTCAAGACCATACAGTATAAGTGAATTTTTAAGCACAAATGAATTTGTAATCTACTTATCAGGCAAGAATTTCTAAGCACCTATCATTACATGAGATTTTGTAAGAAAGAAAGAGAAAGATACAGGCAAACATAAATTATGTTAATATCCCACAAAAAGTTTAAAGTTTAGGTGAGGAGTCAGTATAGGTATGCTTGTCTTAAGTATTCACCGTCTGTTTTCTTATCCATCTAAGTCACATACAGTTGTTCTTCTTACTTTTAGTCAAAGGAGTCCACAGGGCTTCAGATGAAATTATTTATCTGTTAAAAACTCTTTCTCACCATCTTCCTTGCCTCCCTCTTTCACCTGCCTCATAATATTCTATAGTCAGCATTTTCTGAGCATGGCTTGTCTTTATTCTGTGTCTGCTACGTCTTTCACTTGGAGAATGTCTTTCTCCCCTTCCTCGAGCAAACTCCTGCTTATTGTTTAAGAGAGATTATCTCATTTTGTGAAATCTTTTGGGATCATTCTCCTTTTTTACTCAGCCACGTTATTTACTAATTATAAGTTTATATGACAATGTCTCTCAGCAGAATGTCCAGTCTCCATTAGTAGGTCATATTTCATCTCATGTCTCCAGTAAGTATCACTTTCTCTCTGATTTGTTTGATAATAAGTATTAAATGCATATATATAAAGTCCACTGTAGCTTGCCAATTATACTGCAAAATTCTCCATGGATTATAAGCTACTCCTTACACATTATCTGAGTGAAAAAGTACAAAGTAATTTGTGCATAATTAAATAGTACAGCAAGTTCTAAAAAATTCTTAAAGTTTGTGTTCTACACACAAAATTAAGAGCCACATTGGGCCGGAAATTTAGCTCAGTGGTTCCGGCACCTGCCTCACAAGCGCAAGGTCCTGAGTTCGATCCCAGTAACCACATACAATACTGGGGCATGGAGACTCACGCCCACTAGCCATCAATACCATATACCACAGTGCTGGGCGTGGTGGCTCATGCCTGTAATTCCCAGCACTCAGGAGGCAAAGACAGGAGGATTGCTGAGTTCGCGGCGGCTTGCCTGGACTACATAGTGAGCTCAGGGCCAGCCTGAGCTACAAAGCGAGACCCTGTCTCAAAAAAAAAAAAAAAAAATTAAGAGCCACATTCAGAGCAGGTTGCAAGAATATAGAAGACATAATGGAATGGGGACTTAAGAACTCCAAGGTAGCAGTGCAGCAGAGATGTTTTATGATGCTAAGTGCAAAATATCTACATTTATTTTTGCAAAGGAGTAACTGGTTAGACCAGGAACCTCAGAAACTTGCTTCTGTACATTTTCCTAAACATGGTACATCTTCGATTCCATGCTATCCCACTTAAGAAGAAAACTATTTTGTTAGTAACAGAGCATGTACCAGTTCACATTGGAGGGTAGCAGAAATATTCCATTAGAGTCAACCATGACTACTGGGCTCAACTGATTTAAAAATGACTGCATTGATCATGAAGCAATCTGTACTGATTTTTAAGATATCCAAACAGGAGTGATTATCGATCAATTTTTATGGGCTGTGAACCTTTCATCCCTTGATTTTAATAAAAGATAATTTTATGCTGGAAATGCCAGCATTGTAAGTTCTTATTTTTGTTACAAGACAGATGAATACATGTCATTATACTTTTTTGTTGTTAAAAATGAAATTCAAATTTTGTATTATGCTTAGCTTTAAATATATTTCTTATGCATTTAATTTCTTTTTGCAATATTCTTTCCTCCCTTTCTTTCTATTCTAATACCCACCATATGCATGGTATTCAGACTGGATGACCAAAGGATGTGGCTATAAAAACAAAACCAATGCCGGGCGTGGTGGCTCATGCCTGTAATCCCAACACGCGGGAGGCAGAGACAGGCAGATTGCTGAGTTCCAGGCTTGCCTGGGCTACATAGTGAGCTCAGGGCCAGCCTGAACTACAAAGTGAGACCCTGTCTCAAAAAAAAAAAAAACAAAAACAAACAAACAAAAAAAAAAACAAAGAAAAGCTTTCCAGTCTCAATATTTTGAAACTGACAACAAAATAGGATACTTTTTACTTTCTAAAGGATTCCAGTAAATTAGATAATCCACTGATGAGGGAATGCTGTGGCCCAAGGCCTTGGATTTGTGGAAATGAAAATTACCTGTTTGATTATGGTATTCCAAGATCTCTCACTCTAAAGATGCTGATAGCTCTTAACAGCATGTTTTGAAGGCTCTATAATGTCATAGCGACTACCAGGCTGTGTGGAGTTTAATTAAATGCATAACTCACTAAACCTTTTTACTTAGGGTATTATCCTAAGTAAACTAACAACAATGCCAATGTCAGAGGTTTGTGTGATGATTGTAATCTGTGAAATTCTTAGCAGACCAAATGTTTTCATTATTTTTATCACTTTTTTATATCAGAACAAAACAAAATGAAAATTGCTCATATGAAGAAATACTTTTCTTGTTTGAATGAACAGAAGTTCCCAAATCTTCCTATTTACCTAGAATTCCCTCCTCTCCTATCCCTCCCGGAACACTGGGACCCTCAGTCTCCTGATGTCACCAGAAATGAGTCCAGATTGCTCCTCAGGGGCATCTTCTTGCTAAACACTAGTCAGAAGTGGAATTCTCCTTCTATCTTACTCTCCTTTGGGAAACAAAATCCATTCACCTTCGTCTTATATGCCAACTGCCTTTCAATGAATGAGTATCTAGTTTTAAACTTCAGTCTTGATCTTCACAGGAAGTCAGTAGAAGTCTCTCTACTTAAGCTCTAATTATCTTAAGATATGAATAAAGATGTTTATCCACTTTTTTTAAAAAAGTATATAATGTACCTTACATAAAGGGACCTTTTTTTTAAATCTAGCTTTGAGTTTTATCGATTAGAATAACCCTCAAAGACAATCAGCATATTGTCCCCAAAGTACAGGGTACTAGCTGACAAGCTTCTTCAATTAAACGTCTATCTGAGCACTTTCTGAGCACTGCTACACCTTTGACCTACACTCAGGCAGGTCAAAAGAAAAATGGAACTCAAATGGAGTGCTCATTTATATTTACAACTTTAAAATAGCACATAAAATTATAAAACAATGAGAAATTCAGGTCTGTGCCATCACCATCATCCATAGGCAGGAGGAAATTAAAACCTCTGTGATAAAAACAGAAAATGGAGAGTGTACTTAGAATCAGTGAGACCTCTTTGTTCCCTAAAATGTTTTCAAACTATTTTTATATAGGTCAGGAGGTATCATTTTATTAGACCAATGCTGTCAGCAAAGCAAGTTTGATCCTTACAATAACAGCAAAGTACCATTTCTTGCTTTTTGGTCTTTGCTGGGGAAGAGACTGAAAGAAATTTTGAAGATTTTGCCAAAATGTTAGTGGTACAGATTTTATTCTACGTTTAACACAAGAAAAGACAATTCAAGGCATAAATGGTAAGAAAGAGAAAGCAGGAAGCAAAGATAACCATAAAAAAATGGCAAGTGTTCTTTTAGCCTATTTTTTGCTTTAACTTAATTTCTCAAAACATTTGCTTCTAAGTGATGTTCTTTTTCCATTTCTAGGTACTTTTGTTTTTCTGCCAAGCAAACCAAATGGTTCAGAGGATGATGAATTCTCCCGCTGGTTGCACTGAAATTATCCAAAGAACTGTTGAATTTTCTGGACAATTCCTACAGCATAGATACAGCTTTCAAGTTTTCTTACCTTTAAGTAAGTATATCTATAGAAAAGTCATATGTTTCTAATCCACTAACCTCTGGAGACCCTAAAATTAAGTGGGAAGCAACTGAATGTAGAAGACAGCTTTGATTGCTAAATACTTTGAATGAGAACTGCCTATATCCCTACCTGTGGCAAGAAGTCATGTTTTACACAGTATCTGTGCAGCAGTCATTTGTATGTATTTATATATGTATGTATGCATTCATTCATTCATTCATTCATTCATTCATTCATTCATTCATTCAGGTACCAGGGTTCCTGAACACGATAATAGTATTACTGCATCCTCCAATTTCTTTTTAACACTCCTGAGTTCTTTCTGTTTTCACATACTCCTGATTTCCTACCCATGGCTGTTCTTTGGAGAAATTTCCTTGGTCTTCTAAAGTTAATTTGCACACAGAGCAGTGAGCCGAGACCAAGACAGCCTAGTCTCTGTCCCCACATTGGTTTCCTGTTGTGGCGATAAGACTTAATGCCTTGGATGGATGCCAATGACAGTTCTGGAGGACAGATGTCAGGTGCAGTCCTCACTGGGTAATGTCAGGTTATATTCTCACCTGGAGGTAACAGGAGGTCCATTTCTTTGTCTTGTCCAGATTCTAAAAGGCTCCAACATTCCTCAACTCATAGTTTCCTCCCTCCATGTCAGCCTTAGCAGTGTCACTGCTTGGTCCCATATTCTATCTGAAAGGTCCTATCTGCCTTTAGAGAAGATTTCCCACAGTTAAGAACTCATGTGACTAGATTTAGGCATCTGGCTAATTAAGATCATTTCTCTTTCTAAAAGTCCCTTCTCTAGTTTTATCTGAGAAATCCTTTGTGCCATGGAAAGGAGCATGTTCGCAGGTTCTAGGGGTCAGGGCATGGTCATATCTGATGGCCACTATTCTACCCACCATAGTCCCCCAGGGCAACCCTAGTCAGGCACTGATGGGTACAGAAGTGTGAAAAGCTACATCTCTTGTCTTGTGTTGAGACTGTCCTAAGTGGCATTTTACTCTTTAGTTTGCTCAGTGCATAGGTTGCCTCCCACTGGAGTTTGCCTAAATCTGACCTTTGCTTGGCTGCTTTAATTTTTTTTCTCTAATCTTTACCTGAATTTCCTTCTTGGGAACCTTGCTTATTATTTGCACACAAGTTCTTATCTGGGAGTTTATTTATAGAGAAGCTAAACCAAAGGTCGTGTTCGTGTCAGATAGTCTGCTAGGCCTGGGAGAAAGGAACAGTGGCTAATTGGAGACTTATATATTACTATTACTGCTAATAAAATACTTATTCTTTATTGAGATCTTACTACAGATTATGTATGTTGCTATGACTTTACTTAACTAATGTCAGTTCACTTGCATAAATTTATATATCTCTTATACACCAAGTATATGTAAGCTAGAAATCAAAGATTACCTCTATCTCTAGCAGTTTATATATTGCCTGCCAACTGGAAAATGCTCAATAAATGATAGTTGAATGAGGAGATCAATATTACAAATAAAGCAGATGAGGTGTTGAGATTTTAAGCTAGTCTAACTCCTCTGAGTTATTTTGCCGCTTAAATGTAGTTGTGAAATTCAAAGAGGACACTGGGATAATAATTCCGTGTAGAAGGAATGAGGAAAGGTTTCACTTCCTCCCCTCTAGTCCCTAGACTGAAGTCGAAGGATTTATAAAAGAATTCCTTTACAGTTCACAGTCCTGAAGCTGGATCAGGAACAAGCCTACTTCTGAGAAATTCTATGAATTATTGATAGATATGCAAAATATGTCAGATAATATAATAAAGTAATAAATAGAGAAAAATATTGCCCATAAGGAAAAAAAATAAAGCTGTTAAGCAAACACACACATATATACCAGGAGAGTTGGGTATCTGGGAAAGTGAGTGCCATTAAATATCTCTTCTCATTGCAGGGAAAATCTACTTTAGATGTCGAGTTTAAAAACAAGCTCCACTGAACTACAGAGCTTTCAGCACATCCCTGATAGGCATCAACTAAAAGTAACTCAATAACTGTTTAAAAATTCATTCTCTCTGTTTTGGCTATTCTGTCACTATTTTCCTTTCTGTGTCAGCAAAAGTAAAATAAGATATGACTTATGTGTGCTCATTCAAAAACACTGCAGTTTTAATTTAAAGGAATTCGGAACTTTTAATCCAGTTGAATCACTTGATAAAAAAACATTCTGCATTATATCCAAAGTGTAATTGGTTTCTTGTTTAATTACATAAAAATTGGCTAATGAAATGAAATGAGTATTGTGTTTTATTAAACTAAGCTTCAGTGGTTAGTTCATCATTGAAACTGGCATGGTCCTAAGAGGTTTTTAAATTCCAGGTTCAGCCCACTATGTACGCTACAGTCTTTCCTGATTAATATGAATACTCTTGAAGGTCTCTACAGAAAGATCAAATTCCAGGTAAAATTATGATACTTCAAAATAAAACTTTAGTAAAGATTGGGTCAGAGAAAACAATGATATTTAAGAATAAAACCTCTGTACATCTTTATAAAAGCAAGCCTTTATAAATAAGGGTTTAAATTTCTAGAAAAAACACAATTTAAAAAAATTATAGAAGCAAGGCCATTTGGTGATTAGGAAATTTGAAATGGTGGGTATCCTTAAATGTCCTCAGAAGGAACAAATTAGGGCTGCAGCTAATTACACAGGTTTGAGGACTATCATACTACTGTAAAAAAAAAAACACTTTAAAGCTTGAAAGAAATACAATAATTCCGTAAAATCGGTCACAAACCACAAAACTGAGAAGTTAACATCAGAGAGGAGGAGAAAGTTCATGAGTGATCAGAGAGCAGCCTTGAAGAAAGAAGCATCAGGGGAGGATTATGTGAGAATGGTAGGAAAACAAGGCCTGGTAGACAACAACCAAGATCCTTAATGCACTAAGTAATGATGTGGCTAGGATTTGCCTTCAGTGTCACCAAGCCCCTCCATAGAGAGACACAGGAAGCTAGAATATCTATTTAACATGCACAAGGCTGGGTTCAGTCTTTAGCACTTGATGGCAGTGGGAAAGGTGAATCTTGAGCTTCATGGGTCTGTGGTCACTGCTAAACAGTGTTCAACCCAGACAGCAGCTGGCACTTAGGATCCTTGTTCCACAGGAGGTAAATGCTGGGCGAAGACCATTGCTTGTCCTGAGATGGAAATTAAGAATTTTCTATTGATTTGAGACTATTGTCAAACTCTTCTCTTGTTCTGCTCTTTCCACTGAATAAACTACTTTGTTCTTTTGATTTTGCTTCTTTTCTCTCTACTGATGGTTTCTGAATCTCTATCTTCACAATGAATATCCAAACCTGTATCTAAATAGACAAATGGAATTGGTTTCTTCCATCTCATCCATGTACCTTTCAGATGTGTGCCCACACCTTATCTGGGTAGCTCCATCCTTGACCTGCCCTCCTTAACTCATACCTGCATGAGCTCCACCTTCATCCTGCACATATAGACTAGCCAGACAGACTTTCGTTTAAAAAAAAACTAATTTCACCAAACTATGTCCTGCCTAATAGTAACACATGCTAAGTTCATTACCCTAGCAACCATCACCACTATATCGCAAATTATGACCCCCTCAACTGGGCTCAAATCCTTGTGAGCTTACAAGGAAACAATCATTTTTTCCCAAGTAGCCCTTCAGCAAGCTGAGGATGAGTCCATGAACCCTTTCTCATAATAAAGTTTTGAAATACAAAAAGTAAAATACAAAGGATTACAAAGAAAAGCAATTATGCTAAATACAGTTAACATATTTTAAAATCTATATAGAAATGTGAGCTTCTTCAGTAATACATTAAATAGCAAGATCTAACAGCAGCATAATAATTATCTTAATTTTCAGTAAGTAATTTTAAACAATACAAATCTGAAATATATGATAGTGATTCAATGCAAAAATTTATAGTTCTTGTTATTGCAAAAGTCAGAGATACTAATATTGGAATTATTTGGTGACTATCATTTTTAACTCAAATATATGTGAAGTTTAACAGTTAATAAAAATAAGGATGCTTTCTTTCTCATCTATGTTCTCAGACTCCCTGAATATTATCTCATTTTTATAATCTCTACTTCAATAATTTTAGGCATAATTCATTGAAAGCCCTAAAAACCTTGAAAATAATATACAGTAGCAAATTCTCAAACATGATGGTTTCAATGCGATTTAATTGAAATTGTCCTGAGCAACTAATTACCCACCTATAAGACATGATGTTAAAGACATAAAGCCTATCTCTAAGAGGAACAAAGGCTACTGAGGATAATACATCTTTAAGTCAAAGAACAATATGCCACAGCTAAAAGACAACCAACAACATGGGAAATTAGCTGTTTCTCAGACAAAGGGTTACTACCTAGAATATATAAAGAATTTTAAAAACTCAGTCCCCCCAAGTTTGAAGACCCAATTCAAAAATGAGCATCAGAAATGAATAGACACTTCTCAGAGGAAGAAGTAAGCAGCCAAGAAGCATATGAAGAAACATTCAACATCACTGGTCATTTGAGAGATGCAGATGAATACAACACTGAGATTTCATCTCTCCCCACAAAGACTGGCTGCTATTGCAAAATCAACCAGCAATAGATGCTGGTGAGACTGCAGGGAGAAAGGAACCCTCCTCCCCTGTTGGTGGGATTGTAGACTTGTGTGAGCATTGTGGAGATTCCTCAAAAAACTAAGATTAGAGGTTCCATTTGACCTTGCTATTCCCTTGCTAGGAATATACTTGAAAGTATTAAAAGAATCATATTGTAAAGACATATATGTTCATATATATGCCATGTTCATAGCAGCTTGGTTTGTGATAGCCCAATCTTGGAAACAACTCAGATGCCCATCAACTGGAGACTGGATAAAGAAGATGTGGGGTTTTTTTTAATAAAATGGAGTACTACTCTACCATAAAGAATGACAAGTTTGAGTCATTTAGGTGCAAATGGACACACATTGGGGACACACTAATAAGTGAAATAAAAAAGTCACAGATATGTAATACCTTATCTTTTATCTGGTAATGAGAACCTGTAGATGTAAATGAGTGCTAGAATGTATGACAGATTTTGTGAAATAGGAAATATTCAAAGGGAATGTGATAGAGGAAAGTAATGAGGGAAAGAATAAATATGATTTGAAAAGAAAAAGAAAACGTATGTATTAGGGGTAGAGTGAGTAGGCATATGGGTAAAAATGAGAATTAACTTGTGTCATATATATACTGTACAAATTCCCCAATGTTGAATGTGATTGTGAGCTGTATATAAAATATACCAATAAAGAATTCAATTTAAAGAAAGAACAATATGCCATATATAAATTTCAAGATATATGTTGAGTTCTGAACAAGTGCAGAGAAAAGAGCCATAAATTCTCACTGAGTAGTGGAAGACACTAAATGGAATACATGATCGGAACCAAAGTTCAGGGTGCACACTGCAGTAGGTAGAGGTTGAAGACTTTGGCAGGGCAGGAGTTCAGAGAACTGAAAAGGAATAAAGAGGGAGAGCTGGTGTGAGCCATCAAAGGGTTTCAACAGTCTGTGCTTAATTCCATTTATTTGCTTGTTCTACTCTATCAGCCTAGAATAGATTCTTCTTTGCTTACTCACAGTTTGGCATTTTTTGCTTTTAGAGTCAATACTTTTCCTATCTGCAAACTATCAGTCACCTCGGTTCAGATGGTTGCTTTCCTCTTTCTCTTGTTTGGAGTTATTTCAATATACTATCCTGTTATAGTTTCATAATCCATATTAAAATAGTTTTGAAACAAGATGGTTATGAATGAATTACTAACACATCTTCAAAATTCCGTGGCTGTGTCTGAATCCATCCAAGCATGATTGTTTGTCACAGGGTCAGAGTTCAAGAGAAGCTGCACAGAACCATTCAAACACTTTAAGGATGTTTTCCAGGGACACTAGCTAAACCATTTGAAGGTGAAAACTATGCATTAAAAGGAAATAAAAAACCCTTACTAGAAACAAAGGTCTTGGTTATGTTACATTTTCAAAGGAGAAATTTTGGTATATCTATGGTGTACATCACAATGGATGCTCAGAAGGACAAAATTTATTAAAACACATGAGAAACTAATTATTTACAGAAATTGTGGAAATTTTTTCTTCCAGGACATTTACTCTTCTAGTACCTAGGGGGCACTCAGGCATATGACCAATGACAAATATTCATAAAATAAATAACCTCCAGCAGCTTGTATCTCCATCCACAGACAACTGGATAAAGAAAAAGTGCTACCTATATACAGTGGACTACTATTCAGCTATAAAGGACAAATGTGGGACATTTGTAGGGAAATAGATGCACCTAGGAAAATATAATGTTGAGTAAAATAAATCAGATACACAAGCTGGAGTGTCATACAGTATGTCTCATTTGAGTGAAGCAAAGCACAAAGAGCATAATAACAGATACACAGAGAGCAGGGGAGGGGCCTCTTATAAATGAGGAGGGGTCCAAGAGAACATGAGTAAGAGGAGGAGGAGAATATGTAAATATGTGCAAGGACCCAACAACCTCAGTGAATGTTTACATCACATAAACATGAGATAACATTAATAATATCAACAAGAACAAAAATGAGGAAACTGGGTTTATATGAGGAAGGAGGCAAGTGTGAGGGAGAGGGTATTAAATAAAATAACCAAGCAGTACTATGTACTTACCAAAATTATTGTAAACTATGTATTGTAAAGAGATGTTTTAATGAAAAAAATGTGAAGAATGTCTATCCTTGAAATGGAAGATTAAAGTCCAAAACTAATAATCTTTTTTTTTTTCTCAGTGCTAGGGATCCAACTCAGGGTGTTATACATGCTAGGCAAATATTCTACCATTGAGCCACATGCCCAGCTCAAAAACAGTCTTAATAAATATATTTTAACTAGTTCAGCCTATTCCAAAACTGTTCCCAAAAGGAATGATACTTTTATTGTTTGGTTTTATATGTTTAATGAATGTCTATTTAAAGTTTTCACTTGTATTTTTTATTTTATTTTTAAGAGCTCTTTTGATTTTACACTACCAAATGTACTTCTAGAAACAAAAACTTAATTTTTAATATTTTGCTAATTGGAAGTTGAGATCGATATTAAAAACAGTTTAATGTGTTACTGGAATCTAGTAACCATTTAGTCTTAAGAAAAGAATTGCCTCTATCTTACCCTTACTGAAATAGGTCATGTATCATTAGCTGTAATTTACAAATAAGCAGACTGAAGTTCAGGGAAGCTAAAGAACTTTTTCCCTTCCTAAGATCCTTGGCTCAGGAAGACAGGGGGAGGAGAGATGGGCATGGAGTCACCTGAGGGAATAGAGAGGTGGTGTTCTCTCTACAGGTAACCATCTCTTACCACAGTGTCTCAGACAAAGAAGGGTAAGTAATGTGAAACCAGTGATAAGCAATCGCTACAGACACATCATTGTTGTAAACTTCAGTTCTTCATAGAAGACAGGCATTTGAGCAGATCCCTATGATTTGCTTTCATGAGATGTCAGACCAGAACATCAGACACACCAGGGTAAAAAGTAATGGGCTACAAGTTCCAGACATATCCTGCTTCCCTTAGGAAGCTGGAAGAAGGAACAAGCAATAAAGGAAAATTTCCTTCATCTTCCGTAGCACCTTGATTTATCATTGCTGTTCATTTTAAAGGTCATCAGTAGTAATCCCATGGAGAAAAATAAAAGCCCACCAATGCAATACCTGTGTAAGGATTCTATTTACAAGTTTCCTACCTAACCAGGGTGCTCCCTAAAGACATAACATGAGTTGCTGCAGAAATAAAGGAGAAACCCATTCTTTGGTTTATATACTCCCTGAAAAACATTCCTCTTTTTCTCATTTGGATTTCCCCAGAGAGGAAGTCTATGACACAGCATAAACCTCCAGGCGCTGTCTAAGAAGGAAGCTACTCCTGACAACACTACTGTGAGTGGGCTCCTCGTCCCTCATCACACAGCATTTCACTCGCCCTAGCACTAAGCAGTGCTTCTACATTCAGTCACCTGTTAGGTCCTGTGTTGTTAATTACTACTGTTAATACATCCTATTTACAAATTTGGGAATTACGTTTCATGAATTTAAACACCTTGTCCAAGGTCTTATAATAAGAATTAGAATTCAGTTCTATCTCCAGACTACAAATTATTTCCCAAGAACAATGTTTATTAAAGGATGAATGGATATTTTACTGGAAATGGCTCTGAAAATCATAAATCTTGAGGCCC
>PVIC010047337.1:0-13737 GCA_004025085.1 Thryonomys swinderianus | reverse complement strand
CCTGTGGAATATGCTGAACTCTTTCCTACTCTAAGATATTTTCATACGTTTTACCTCCACCTGAAATAGTCTTTCCTCCAGGCTTTTAAATGCTTAATTCCTTATATTCAAGGATTCAATTTAAATATAATCTCCCCAAGACTCTTTTGCCCTCACCACCCAATCTAAAATTGGTCTCCTCTGTGGGTCCCTCTGAGCTCCTTGTTATTTTCTGCCATGGCACTTTATCACGTCTTGTAATTATGTATTGATTTCTTTACTTGCTTGACCACTGGACTATAGCTTCATATATTATTCAGCACTCTTCTGATTGCAAGCAACAGAAACATCCTTCAGTTTGCTTGAAAGAGAAGAGGGGGTATACTTTGTGGAATTCAAAAAAATTCCTGCCTCAGCAGAGCCAGGAATGCTGAATATTGTAGGAGTTTCCAGACTTTCTCTCGGAATCTCAGCCCCGGTAGAGATCGGGGAGCCTCCATTTATACTTCAAGTTGCTGGGAGACAAATCTGAGTTCCTGGTTATGGGCTGGGAGTCCCTATGAGGAGGCAGTCTGAGGCCAAGAGAAGATACGCTGTGGCCATTAGGGGGCCGGTGAAAGTGACAGGTCGGCAGGGGACACGTGTGCATCAGCAGCTCTCACTGAGAGTGGGTTATGAGGCTCCGGACTGTGCAGCTTCACTGTCCCTTTCCAGTTTCTTCCTCCCCCCACAGGCCTTGCTGCTCCTGGATGCCATGAGCCTTTGGCAACTGTTGCCATCACCAAGAAGCAGTACGGTACTAAGCTGCCAGCCTGTCAGAGCCACAGAGCCGGAGGGGCTGAGCATAGTCTGGACCACAAGTTACACGGAGAGAGCCTGGAGCACGAGTCCTGCTTTCCATTGTGATTTTCAACACCTACCCTAACTGGGTTTCAGGAATTGAACTCACAACCTCAGCTTCACCAGGCAGGTATGGTGCCACTGAGCTAAATCCTTGGTCCTGAACTTTGATTTTTTAAATGGGTATACTTAAAAGAGATCATTCTTAGACAAGAGGAAGGGAATAGAGGAGGGGTATAAGGGCAGGCAATGGGGGATGGATATGAACAAAATATAAGCATCGAAACACCCCCAAAATTCCGAAACTAGGGGGAAGAGTGAGGCAAACAGCAAGGGGGCAGAGTGACAGCCATCAAAGTGCATTATGATGTTATGCGCATGAACCAGTTGCCAGGATGAAACCCATTCATCTGTGTAACCAATAAAAGGTGAAAAAAAAAATGAATAAACCAGAAAAGTTCCTTCAGTTAAACATGGGTATAATCATACATAAAAAACTGTGAGGATATTTCTTTAAATGCCAGCCTGGTAAAAAGCTCTTCAGCATACAAATTCCATATATATGATGAATGTGATCGTTATGCACAACTAAATTGTACCAGTAAAGTTAATTATAATAAAAATAAAGCTCATCAGATTCCTTTCCACGATGTCACCTTATTTTTGCACACCACCTATCATCACAGATTATTTTATTTTACATAGGTGTTTATTCATTTATCTGTTTCTCCACCAAAATGAAAGTTCCAGGGAGGCTAGTATGTATCTATCTTATTTAAGGCTTTATTTTCAATTCCTGGCACATTATCGCCAAGTAAATAAATTAACAAATACATTTATGCAGTGCTGGGGACTTGTAAGAAACGGGAAGGGAATGTAACTAAGACCTTTGCATTGGGTTCTAGTCTCCTGCGAGTCCGTGGAACATGGTGAAATAATAATTAGGCAGAAATGAGGCTTAGAGAAGCTGAGCTTGGGCCTGATGCAAGCGACTCAGGGTAGCAAAAGCCTCCCCGCTCCAGTCTGCCACACTTTTTATTCAGCACCTCTAGAGAGATGAAATGTAACAAAGACGCAGAGGGCCCGGCAGACACCAGCAATGGAGTATTGTTCTTCCCTGAAGCATCACAGCATGTGGGACCACCAGAGTCCTTGCGGTTACCAGAGGTGAAGGTGAATTGAGTCCAAAGTCCTAGGCAGGCAAGAAAGACTGGTCAATTTCGACCTTCCAGTTATTTCTCCCAAACAGGATGGTTCCCAACAGGGAGTGACTGCAAGTCCTGCACTTTAAGCTACATCCCCAGTCCTTTTTTATTATTACTGGTGGCATTGTTTTTAAATTTTGAAACAGGGTCTTACTCAGTTGGACTCAAACTTGTCATTCTCCTGCCTCAGGCTCCCAGAGTTGCTGGAATTAGAGGCGTGCCACCACTCTCAGCTAATAAATACTTTTTGAATAAATGAATACAGGAATGAGAAAATGGGGACCTGAGAAGGAACGGAAATGACGCTAGTGGCCCCACCCATTCCTGGGGTCCCATACGATGGGAAGAACTTAGAAGCTCCAGCAAACGGGCTGCGTCCTGTGAGCCACACTGTCTGGATTGTTGCCTTTTCCTTCCCTTCTCCCTGGTTCCTCCCGGAGCCCTCGTGTTTACTATGCCAGCCTGTCTCAGAGGAGTCCAGAGTAGGTTGAGGAAGGGGAAGAGGCAGAGGACCCCTCCTCTGAAGATGCCAGGACCCCACGGAATCACGTAGCCCAGCGGAGGCTCCTGTCTCTACCTCAGACAAGGGGCAGATTCCTTATCACTTCCATACAGTGTGGGGATCAGGTGATGGCAGATGTGCCCGACACACAGTAGGTCCTACGGGGATGTCCGTTCTAGAAATGCCCCAACATCACTGCCGAGTGAGAAACTGTACTGTTCTCGGAATGGCAGCTTCTTTGGCCGCAGTGTTTCCTCTTTTTCAAGAAAAAAGTTCCTTTGGGGTCACCAGGTGGCAACTTAACAGAGGAAATGCAAACTGCTCAGCGAGCCGCCTATCTGTAGTGTAATCTAGTGGTTCTCCTGTAAGGAAGCTCAAACAACAGAACCCCTGACCTCTCTTTACTGCTCCGCACCTGCTTTGTAATCAAACACCCGTTTATGGCCGGGGCAGACAGGTGAGCAGCACACGGAGCAGAGTTCCTCTGTGGGCCTAGTAAGAGGATTTCTAGAAACAGCTGGGGTGGCCAAGCCCACCGGGCACACCGAGGGAGTCAAGGCTGTGAGGACCCTGCCCTCGGTCTGGAGTCTGTGCCAGAGGCACAACTGCCTAAACAAACTCGAGTAAGATTTACTGGGTCGGGGCCGGAGGGTTAGCTCAGTGGTTCCGGCGCCTGCGTCGCAAACGCAAGGTCCTGGGTTTGATCCCCGGTAACCACATACAGTGCCGGGCGTGGTGGCTCATGCCTGTCATCCCAGCACTCGGGAGGCAGAGACAGGAGGATTGCCGAATTCCAGGTTTGCCTGGGCTACATAGTGAGCTCAGAGCCAGCCTGAACTACAAAGCGAGACCCTGTCTCAAAAAAAAAAAAAAAAAAAAACTTAAGATTTACTGGGTCACCTTTCATCCAGAGGCTTTAGAATCACTTAGGAGATGTTTTTGCTTTTGAAATATTTTGGCCTATTTTTTTCTTGAGAAAACTCCTGTAGGACCCCACTGGGGAGCCTCTGATTCAAAGATTTCAGAAATGGAGGGAGTTTGGAGAAGGACGGGTGAATTTCAGTAGATTTCATTGGCTGAAACTTCTGCCCTGGGCACAGGGAGAGGAGCGGGCTACTTCACTGCTCTGTACAGTGAGAGTAACCCACCTTCCTGACTCAGGACAGCGCTTGGCCTACGGTGTCATTCAGTAAATATTCATCTCTCCGTTTCCCTCCCTCTGTTCTTGCAAATGACTATCGTCATTGATTTAGAGGGAAAAACCTAAGCGTCATTTCAAAAACGCAGCTACATGTGGATGATGGTAGAAAAGAAACTCTCCCTCCTCCTCCGCACGCTCCCCTCTCAGAGAACATGTCTAGTTCTTCGAGCATCCATCTGATGCTCAATTTAGAAAGACATTTATATTTTATATACGCACCTTTAAAATAGCAATAGCACATGACACATTTCTGGGGCTTCCTTTAAAGAGACAACAGGTTTATTGAGATATAAGCCACCCGTTTCAAGCGTGTCTCCCTTTGTGTGTGTCATTCCTCTCAGCATTTCCATATCTGCAAACTACACCCCCGTCCTGTTCTAAGGCTGCATCTCACTCCGCGGCATGGATGTCCCGTGATTTTATGTATTCAGTCCTGTGCTGATGGACGTTTAGGTTGCTGCCAGGACTGCGGTAAATAAGGAATGTCCTTGGATGTGTCTCACTGCACGCCCAAGTGTTTCTCTGCCCTCCGCTCCTGACACTGCCCCTTTGCTGGGACAGTGATCTACCCCCAGTTATGGTCCTAATCCCATCACTTACAAATTGATGTGTGCACGGTGCTGGCCATGTGCTGGGTGGGGGTGTGGCTGCTCTTTTGGCTTATGGTTTCCACAGTCTAACTCACACAGTATCATTAATAGTTATCAGTGTTCATGAGACTGAAGATGACGACGGGGTATGGCAGAAAAGAGACAAACCGAATCAGAGAATATGTGTATTTTCAGTATAATGCTATTTACTACTTGGCAAGGTTGGCATCGGTGGGTATAATTGTGGACATGTCACATTTAGGTGGGCTAGCCAGTATCTCTCCATTCTCTTCCCTACCTTTCTTAGACATGAACCTATCTAGGCTTGCACAGAGAGCTGCATTGGTGCTCAGACTTTGTTATCAGAACGTTCTCCTCGACAACCCAAAGGTGAAAAGAAAACTCTTGAGAATTTGTCTAAAAAAGAGACTAACAGCATTTTTCCATCCTCCTGCTGTACTTCTCCACAGGCCCAAGTCTAAGCTCTTCCTTTGTGCACATTAACACATTTGCTTCTCATGACATCCCCAGCAGAGAGGTGCTGTTACAGCCACAGTCCCCCCATTTTACAGATGTGGAGACTGAGGCATGCAGACATTCTGTAACTTGTCCAGGGTCTTCCAGCTGGTGCACTGGGAAGCTGCGGTCTTTCCGGTGTCCTGGCGTCTGCTCTTCTTGACTGCTACAGACCACGGGCACCGAGGTGCTCTGTCTGAGCACTACCTAGTGAGAGTGCTTCTCACCCTCTGGGCACACAGAGGGCTTATGGCATGTTGTTATCTTATTCCTGACCACATTCTTCTGCTTCTTGTTACATTCTCCTAGTTAAAGATATATATTCTCTCAAGGCCTTTCAAGAATGTCCTATGAAAATACAATGTAAACTGGGCATGACTGCACACCTATAATCCCAGCAATCAGCAGGCTGAGGCAGGAGGATTGCCATGAGTTTGAGGCCAGTCTAGGGTATATAGTGAATTCAAGGCCATCTTGAACTCCATAATAAGACTTATTAATAAAAGAAAAAGAAAAAAGGAAGAAAGACAAAATAATATGATGTACGGGAAACATGACTCATGGGCAAACGTGGCACCCCTGGTTCCAGAGACCGGAAAGAGCCCCAGGCTCCACTCTCAGCTCTGCAGCTTGCCGGCTGAGTTATCTGCCCAAACCAGTCTGCTTTTAGTTAAGTCTCTTTTCTTTCTTTTTTGGTTTTTGTTTATGGCGCCAGGGGTCAAACTGAAGGTGTCATTTTATATTTACATTTTTTATGTTTTTGCAGTTCTGGGGCTTGAACTCAGGCTTGTATTCCAGCCCCGGGTTTTAGTCCCAGTTCCAGCTCTGTTCTCCTATCTGTAGAAGAGCACTCACAGGGTGACGGCGTGGCTGCTGCACTACATGTCAAAGTTCAGAGCTTGGCACAGTGCTGAGGCGGCGGCGGGGTGGGGGTTGAGAACAGTTCACTAGCTGGGCAAAGTCAGGCCGGTTGCTTCTCCTCTCGCTGAGCCCCAGGGCGTTGCCTGGAAAGCAGGGCTTTTACAGGGGCCTCTGGGTAAACGAGATCCCTGGCAACGTGCTAACAGTGGATGTTCACTGGGCGAGAGCTAGGTCCTGCCATGTCTGTTCCCTCGGGTTCTTCTCATGGTTGTATTGCTCAGGGTTCTCTGGGCGAAGACCTTACTGCCACGGTACTGCTTTGCTAGGGCCGCAATAACAAGATAGTGCAGTCTGGGTGGCTTGAGAAACTGATGTTTACTTCTCAATCTTCTAAGATCAAGGTCAGGCAGGGCTGGCATCTCCTGAGGCCTCTTTCTTTCTTTCTTTCTTTTTTGAGACAGGTTCTCGCTTTGTAGTTCGGGCTGGCTCTGAGCTCACTATGTAGTCCAGGCAATCCTTGAACTCAGCAATCCTCCTGTCTCTGCTTCCTCAGTGCTGGGATTATAGGCGTGAGCCACCACGCCCAGCACTGTGGTATATAGTAGTGATTGTTGGTGGGTGTGAGTCTCCATGCCCAGCATTGTATATGGTTTCTGGGGATCAAACTCAGGACCTTGCGCTTGCTTGTGAGACAGGCGCTGGAACCACTGAGCTAATCCTCTGGCCCTGAGGCCTCTTTCTTTGATTCACAGATAGCTGCCTTCTCCCTGGGCCCCCACACAGCCTCTCCTCTGTGCATGCAAATCCTGATGTCTCTCTCTGGGTCCAATTTCCACCTTTTTTTTTTTTTTGCTTTTTGAGACAAGGTCTCGCTTTGTAGTTCAGGCTGGCCCTGAGCTCACTATGGTGCCCAGGCAAGCCGCCGCGAACTCAGCAATCCTCCTGTCTCTGCCTTTTTTTTTTTTTTAACAACAGAGTCTCAGGGTATATTTTAGGTTGGCCTTGATTTCACTCTGTAACCTAGGCTGGCCTTGAACTGACAGCAATCCTCCTGCCTTAGCCTCCCTAGTGGTGGGTTACAGTTGTGTGCCACCAACCTTGGTTCAAATTTCATCTTCTTACAGGGATACCAGTCAGGTTGAATTAGAGTTCACCTCAATAGCCTGGAAGCCCAGCTGGCGTGTGGACTGGGTGGAACTTAACTCATTTTTAAGTTAATGACTCCTTTTTTTTTTTTTTTTGCTTTTTGAGACAGGGTCTCGCTTTGTAGTTCAGGCTGGCCCTGAGCTCACTATTGTGCCCAGGCAAGCCGCCTCGAACTCAGCAATCCTCCTGCCTCCTGTTCCTGCCTCCCAAGTTAATGACTCCTTTAAAGTACCCCCCATCTCTAAATACAATCACACTATAAGGTTCTGGGTGTCAGTGCTTCAACATGTGCATGGGGGTGGGGCACGATTCAGCCTATAACAAAGTTCTAACACCTACCGGAAGGACTGAGGACTCAGACAAGTCCTGTGCCAGGTCTGTGACTGTAGCAGGGCCTCGATGATGTTAACTTCCTCCTCACATCTGGAAAACCCTTTGGAGCCATAAAAAATGACAAACCTAGTCCTCAGGAAGTAGGAACCACAGACAAATTTGGAGAACTGATGGGAATTCTTCTCACTATAAGAAGAGGAGAAATTTTCCTTCCCAGGACTTACCTAACACAGCAACTCTCAGTCCTTGAACATGCTTAATAACTTCCTGAAAGGCTTTTGAATCCCCAGGCAGCTGACTTGGGGGTCTAAGTGGCCTGAGAATTGGCATTTTTAGCAAGTTCCCAGATGCTGCTGAAATTTCTGGATCACACTTTGAGAACCATCTGCCCACTGCACTCCTTGTGCACTGGAGGCTCAGAATGAGATGGGTTGGAGTGGGGTACAGGGGGTACTCCAGGGCATAGCAGTTTGCTTGCAGGGGAGTGGGGGTGCTCCAGGGCATAGCAGTTTGCTTGCAGGGGAATGGGACTGTATTTCTGAGGTTTCCAGCAGGATAACCCCAAGCCAGCCTCAGCCTATTTCTCCATTTCCTCCTAAGGATAGAAGTAGGGAGATTTCACAATTTGCAAGGAGCTAATCCTGCTCAGCTCCCAGGTCCCGCTCTTCTCCCTTCCTCCCCTCCTTCCACCTGGTCAGCTCGGCTGGGCCTCCAGGGCGGCCCCAGCCCATCAGAGAGTTTAGGAGGGGCGTTCGCAGAGAGCAGCAAATCGGCCCTGCACAAAGCACAGCTCTTGCGGGAGGGAACAAGCCCAAGCCTGTGGAAATGTCAGCTTTCCCAGGCTCGTCTGGAGGACGGGAGAAGGGGAGGGTTATCTCCTCATTTAAGTAGTTTCTATGTGTCTAAAGATGTTTTATGGAAACAGAAATTGTACCTGATAAAGTGCCAGCATTAATCCATTTGATGTGTTTAAGGGAGGCCTTTTCACAGCACGTATCACGTTAATGTAATGTTGATGGATAAGAAACGGCAGACGATGATTTCGAGATTTTTTAAAACCCAATGAGAAAAAGAGAGACTTTCCATTTTATTTTTTTCCTGTGAATCAGTGTATCTTTAATCCTAATAGCATTTGCTGAAGTAGTTTTGGCTAGAGTCCAAAGGGAGTTTTCAGAGTGGGCCAATTTCTTTTTACATCTGCTTCACCGACTCAGCCATCAGATAAGTAATTCTGTCCAATAAACATTTATGGAGCTCCTACTGTGTGTCAGGAACTGCACCTCGGTCCAAGGAGCTCGGTCGGAGGCGAGCCAGGAACCCAGCCAGTGACGATGACAGGCGACAGCTGAGCCGAGTGCGCCGCTGTCTCCGCTCGTGCACGGGGTGCGGGCACCCACCCTGTTCCACCCTGCACGAGGGGGAGAGGAAGGCCCTCCTCCTACTCCACTGCACTAAAAGCTTCAAAAGTCCCCAGTTCTGAAAGCCAGGTCTGCCTCAGAGAGGTCCCTGAACATCTGGACGAAAGGAAACACAGCTTTAACAACATGTTCAAAGGCTTTATGCGCATGTGGAAGTTTAAGAGATCTTTTGCTTGTAATACAGGGACTCGTTTTGGTTCATTTTTCGGAAAGTATCTGTTGTTGCTACAAATGGCAATCAAAACATCACAGGGTTTTGTGATGACTGGGAGGTTGAGGCTTGAGTATAGTTTGAACAACTTATTGATACCCTGTCTTAAAATAATAATTTTTTAAAAATACAGGGGCTGAGGATCTAGCTCAGGTCAAAAGCCCTGGGTTCAATCCATAGTACTAAAAAAAGAACAGAAAAAAAGACTCTTTGTGGTTTTTAGAGAGGGGTCAACGTCATTCTCACTCATGTGCATTATAACGTTCCTGCTAGGAAACAGCCCAGAGCTTAAGGGCACCCCTTGAGGACACCGTGAGAGCAGGAAACATGCCTCTTAGGCATCATGGGTGGTTTTAGCTAAAAACCAGGCCAAGGACAGCTGACCCATGCAGGATAGCAGGGCAGGCGTATTTTCAAAGCTGAACATGTGGACATGCACTCTAATTCAATCAAGTTACACCAAGAAGTGCTGAAAAGAAGCCAGAGGTGTGGCAAGAACAAGGGTTGTGGGGATAGAAGAAAAGAAACGGAGAGGGGGAGACCACGATAGAATCGTGTTGGAGCATCTGACTCTAGGGACAGCTGCAACTTGGTGGAAAAGCCTCCTTCTAGAGAAACAGCACGACAATGCTCAGGGCTGATGACTGTCCCTTCACGGTAGGGTACATGCGTTTTCGCTGCCAGTCAAATGCTTCTGACCTTTATGAAGCCGACTCATTTTATCTGAATTAGGACTAAGGTATTTTGGGAGTCACCACCCAGAGATGCATTTGGTGAGAAAGTTTGTTGAATCATCATTTTCTTGGGATCCTCGGTGCAGAGCCGCTGTCTGCTGTGGGGTGTTTCACAGAGAAGGAGTTGCCATCCTGAAGACCAGAAACGGAACTGGACAGGCTTCGAGGAGGGTGTCTGGAGTACGGGCTACTCATCTACCTTTCCTCACTTTCTCTTCCTTAGTAATTCCCTCCCTACCTGCCCATTCAGGTGCCCAGTTTCCTTCTGTCCCCTTCCGACTCCTTCCTTCCCAAGCACTGTGAGCACAGGGTAAGGCACTGTGGTCACAGTGGATCCGGTGGGCGGGCCAAGGGCCTAGGGGTGTTCTCACACGGGGGTCTGGGAAGCTTCCCAGGAAGGCCAACTCTGCTGGGTCTTGAGGACTCAGCCTGAGCAGAAGGAACAAAGGTGGGGGGGCAGAATCCAGTGGTGCTAAGGTGACTGGTAAAGTTAACCAGGGACAGGGCGGCCACAGAAGAAGAGCCTGGGCTGTCCTGAGTCATGGGAACCACCATGCTTAGGCCAGGGTGCATTTGATTTTTTAGAAAGAGCCTTCTGGCTGCAGTGCGGAGATTGAATGAGACAGAGACTAGCAGGAAGCAGAAAGACCAGGTAGTAAGGTTTGGTACAGTTATGATAGAGATTACTGTGCTCCCATTCCTTTTTTTTTAGACAGGGTCACGCTTTGTACTTCAGGCTGGCCCTGTGCTCACTGTGTAGCCCAAGCAAGCCTCCAACTCAGCAATCCTCCTGTCTCTGCTTCCCTGGGATTACAGGCGTGAGCCACCATGCCCGGCACTGTGGTATGTGGTACTGATTGCTGGTGGGCATGAGTTATCACGCCCAGTATTATTGTATGTGGTAACCAGGGATCAAACTAGGGACCTTGCTAGGCAGGTGCCAGAACCACTGAGCTAAATCTCTGGCCCCCTGCGCTCCCATTCTTAGGGACGGAATACTCTTAAAAGAACTCCAAGCAAGAGAGAGAAGCAGGACACGTCCTGAGGAACTGCTAATGGCAGAATTCTTTCCAGTGGGAGAGGAAGGTGTGCGAGCCCGGGCTCCTCTCCTGCTGTGGCCGCACCATCCCAAGGCCAGCTTCTCCTGGAAAAGGCACCAGGCAGGTGGTGGCAGGGGAGGATGCAGTTTAGGAGTGAAGGCGGGGTGGGGGGAGGATCCCAGGAGAGACTGGGGATGCTGAGTCACAGCATCAGGGCGCTCCCTGGGACTACCAAGGGACCTCCACATACCGTGGCCTAACCCAGACCAAATGAACGCTAATTTCCAAGACTGGCTCAGGCACAAACACTTTTCAGGCCTTCAGTGACTCCAATGTGAACACAGTCTAAAGCGGTGATCTTCCCAGGGTGCTCAGGACCGGTCACACCAGCCGCTGAAATTCCCTGGTTAGAAGCGTGGCTTTCAGGCCCGGTACAGACCAGTGCTGTCAGAGCTTGCATTTCCCAGAGATCCTTTGGCGATTGCTATCCTTTTGCAATCACGTGAGGAACTTCACTTACCAAAGGAAATCTCGGTATCTATCTCCACCTTCTAGAACTTTTGACGTGATGTGTGAATGAAGCGTGACACGAAGTGTGGCCTTGGTGACAGGACTTTTTAAATCTCCACAAGTGATACTCATGCGTGTCCAGAGTGGAGAAGGAGGCACATTCTGCCAGTGCTCTTCCTGGCCCCGCAGTCTCAAATTAAAGAGAAGGGCGAGGCGTGGGACTCTACAGACTAGCCAACGCACAGTGATGGCTCAACTTCTAAAGGTTTGACTTTACTGTGATGCAATATGCAGCCGCTAGAGACTGTACCTTGAATTTTGACCCCTTCTCACATTACAGAGGTGCCGTGCCATCTTGCCTGACGTTAGGCAGCAGGTGCAGTGAGTTACTGCTCCCAGCCAACCACATGGTTGTGAAAATAAATACCCAACACTCTCGTATACTGTGCTGCTGCTTCATAGATTGATTGGCTGTATTCAGTGCATTTTGGGGGGTTCTGGGATCAAACCCAGCACCTTGCACTTGCAAGGCAGGTGGACCCAACCACTGAGCTAAATCCCTGGCTTCAGTGCACTTTTTACTTAATGATACTTTCAATTAATTATGGATTTATTAGGATGTAACCCCATAGTAAGTCAAAGTGTACAAACCTACAATCCTGTAAGTAAAACATACATTTAGAAAAGTTACAAAGTGTTTAAAATGCTTGCATAGATTCTGTTCTTGCAGTAAGTCATTCCTGGAACTGAAATTCCTGAGGCAGCAAAATAACCAGAATATTTGTCTCGGAACATGTTCCACTACCTGCTTGCCCTGTGTAACCCCATCTAAGGATTCAGCCTCGTATGCCTCATCAGGTGCATCTGTGAAATGGGCACAGTAATACTCCACTGAGGGGTGAGTAAAGAGCAGCAGGGCAGGAGTCCTTCAATGCCCTTGGGACTCTAGCTGCTGGTGTGCGCTGATAGGGTTTCTTCCGGACCTGGTGACAGCTCTAACACACAGTGCACAGCAAAAGCTGTGGCTGCCACTTCAAGACTGGCTTATGAAACAGCTGTAGCCTCCCTTCCATCTGTCCCTTTTCCCTGTCACTGATAGGGAAGGCTGCGAGGTCCTGAGGTATACAAGTGAGCTCAGAAGCCGATCCTGGGCAGACCACTGAGACAAACACAGCCTCTGGGAGACCCCGTGTCCTCCATGACCAACCCTGAAAAGCCCCACAGCATCACTCCCACCGCCAGAGACATCTGATTATCTGGATCAGGAAACACCGTCCAGCCACTCAGACTTCACTCAGGGTGCCCACGTGAGCTGGAACAGGCCCTCCGGAGCAGCCCCTCCCCTGCCCTGAACAGCTCGGACCAGGGCCTCCCGGCTTATATGGATGTGATTATCCATAATGTATCCATAATGTGATTTCCACAATGTATTTGCAAAATGCAACTGTCAAGTATTTGTGGGTCCCATGACTGTTACTGGGAGTGGTAACGGGCACGGCAGCAGCTCTGCCACTGGGCCTGGGGGTGGATGAGGACAGGAGGTTGGCACGGGGCTCTGGAGAAGATCTGCACAGGAAAGCCAAAACCACCTCTTAGCCAGGTCTGACCTTAGACCCGCCACTTCCACTCTCAAGAGTCTCGGCTTCCTCATATACAAAATGGAGGGTCGGGGCTGGAGATTTGTGGTTCTGGTGCCTGCCTCACAAGCGCAATGGTCCTGAGTTCGATCCCAGTAACCATATACAATGCTGGGCATGGTGACTCATGCCCACCAGCAATCAATACCACATACCACAGTGCTGGGCATGGTGGCTCACGCCTGCCATCCTAGCACTCGGGAGGCAGAGACAGCAGGATTGCTGAGTTCGAGCTTGCCTGGGCTACATAGTGAGCTCAGGGCCAGACTGAACTACAAAGCGAGACCCTGTCTCAAAAAAAAATGGAGGGTGTAGCTCCCAGGCGGGGAATCCATAAAGCATCCAGCTTGTGGCCAGGTTACAAAAATTGGCAGGGTCATTCAGGAAAGTCCTTTCCTAGGCTGAGCGGAGGCCAAAGGTCTCCCTCATTTCTTCTCCCGCCTGGAAAAGTCCCGTCCACCTAAAGGCTGCCAGAGGACATGACCCAGGCAGGCAGGCAGCGCCAAGTGGGAGCCTAAAGGGTTAAGGAGGTCTGGTTCAGCAGCAGCAGCAGGCTGAGGGGAAGCGAGGTAGGCTGGGCCTGGGCCCGGCGCTATTAGCATGCAGCTGGTAAATGCTGCCCATGATGGGGGCTCAGCTGTTCATTCTCCCAGAGCCAAAGGAGAAGGATGAAAAACGGTGGCGGTGGCGAGAGCTGTTGGTGGAAAGGGGCTCCCTGTGGGAGCTGTCCCAGCCGGCCTGGAGCTCTGATTCAGACCCAAGAAGAGCCCCTGGAGGGGGTTTTTGAGCCCTGCAATGCTAATTAACTCTATTGTTATATTCCGTTTTCAGCCTTAGAGTCCCCCTAGGATTGGAGCATTTTCTTTTGCAAGAATTTAAAATTTTGCACCAGTGTGTAAGTCTCTGCCAGTACTGGGGGCAGAGGGGCCTGGAAGTCAAGTCAGGGGGAGAGACGGGGCTCAGTCCAGTGGGAGACTGACCGCACACCATCACCGGAATCTCCTTTTGATTTTT
>PVIC010047336.1:0-13966 GCA_004025085.1 Thryonomys swinderianus | reverse complement strand
GTGAGAAGTAGTCTATAAGCTGCACTTCTCAGATTCCTTTGGTTGATTTATCCAGTGAAGATAATGAAGGGAGATGGAAAGAAGATGCTAGATCCCATTGCATTTGATGACACACACCTTCAGCAGAGTCCTGGGGTCTGTTTGGGTAGAGGGTTCCAGGAGGTACAGTGGTGACTCACACCCAACCATCTCCATAGCAGAGTGTCTCTCTTCTCCATCAGCGGCAGGGGCAACAGAGATGGCAGCAGACATAGTTCTTCTGGTTCTACTTTTTCAGTAATTGCTCCACCTGAGTAGGTGATGATACAAAGTAATAAGAGGACTTGGGCAGGACATGATCATTCTGACAAGGAGCAGAAACGAGACTGAAACACTATTGCCCTGGAGGCTCCAGCGACCTTAAAAACATAGCAATTAAGGCTTCAGTAGCAGAGCTTTCTCATTTGCATTTCTGGTGCTATGAGAAAATGAAAGCTTCCTCTCTGTAGTCGTTTCTGAAAAAAAATCAACTTTTCCTGTTTTCTCCTTCAATCATTCCCAAATTTTAGAATTGACATATTGACTTCTCTCTGTTTAAAATACCCAAGGCTCTTTCCGATTTCTTTTGGAAGTGCCCACTGAGTGACACACAGGTGAGTTGAAGCAATTGTATGGAAGCAGTGAGTTCCAGGACTTGAGGCCTTCAAGCAACAGGATTTGAGTGTAATTCTATACATTGTTCTCTATGGTCTGCCTCTGAGACACATTTAAGAAACAGAAATTTGACTCAGATGAGTTTTCTAAAGCATTTTTCTGCTGATAGCAATGACGTGCGGTGTCTGGGAGGATTTAGAGTGTGACAACCACGGAAGAGGTGCTGGAGATTAATCAGTACATCTTTGGGAATGGAGACTCTGGACCATGGTATTTAGCACTAACGAATACTGAGCGCTGGGCCGTAGTATTTCATATATCGTGTTTCATTTAGCTCTGCCCTCTCATCCTGGTCCCGTGAGAATTATTATTTCCTCCTAAAAAACAGGAATTATAGAGTCCTAGAGCACGGTTTGTTTCATGAGAGTTCCAAGCCACCTTCATTAGCTTATCTTGAGGAATCTATTCGATACCAATTATGTCTACCCTAGTTATACCATTTATAGGTCTACCCAAGAAATGTAGACCTATAAATCCACGCTTAACCATCTCAGATGAGTCTTATCAACCTCAAATTTGAGAACGCCCATTAGAGAGGGTAAGTAACATGCTCAGGGGCAGAGAGAGCATTTGCACTAAGGTAGTCTAGGTTGAAAACCTGTTTCTCCACCTACCTCACTTCTGTCATCTCAGTCTCTATGGAGACAAGAGGTGGGGCAGAGTGAGTGGCCAGAGGATGTTCCACTCCAAGCCATTTTCATTCCACTTTCCTATGTGACAAAGCACGGGGCTTGATAAAACGGAGGCTTTTTGTTCAGAATTGTTCTTCTTACTCTTTTATCTTTCTTTTCTCTTATCAAGTGATGACATCCCCTTAATGACTCATCATTACATGCATTCCCAGCATTTATCCCATGTCTCTTTTGCAGACTTACCACCTCTGAGACAGAGGTCAGTTCCTTATGTGTCGTCTTCATTTCTCTTACCCTCGGTATTAATTTTCTTAGACTTTCTGTATTACCTCATTTAATTTAACAAATTTGACTTGTATTGACCCAGTCACCATCTAATGAGTGCCTCTGTATTCTCCACTGTCATGGGCCCCATGGCAGATATAATATCCCTGTGGAACATTGGCTAACACTGGCCTAACCTTGTATCCATATCATGCTGCCTTAATGAGGTGAACTCTCACGCAAACAGATCACGTTCTAGGGCTCTATTATCCACTCACTTTTGGAGTTGTCCAGATTGACAGCTAATGGCTTAGCTCTTTCTCCACTAGGAGACCAGTGGAAAAGTCATAAAAATACGCAAAACAAGGGCATTGGCTGTTTCAATGTAAACCACAGTTGACATGGAATGTGTTACAAACTAAATCCCCTCCTGGGACAAACACATTCCCCAGGAGAGGACCACACCTCATTGGTCTTCCTGATGGTTTTAAGGCAAACAGGGTCTCTCAGAATGAAAAACTGGCTTATTGCAAGAAAGTATCAGCAGGAAGAGATCACCCCACGATCTTACTTCCCAGACAATCAGATCCAGTTCTGTCCTTAAAAGGGTCAGGGCAAGAGTTTCCAAGAGAGAGAGCTCAGTAAGGGTGAGTCACTTTATAATGGAGGGGTGGGCCAATAGAAGATGTTTTTGAAATGCAGGAACAAATTTAGGAAACATTTAACAAGCATTTTAACATAGGCATGGAAATGTGAAAGTGGGGAACGAAAATAAAAATAAGATCTGGGTTTGCTTCACTATCAAGGGAAGCATTACTATTTTGATTCATAGAAATATATGCATAAATAAGTGTTACACAAGGTATTATTTTTAATGACCATAAAATTAGGCTTTGAACTCTGACCTAATGATGATGATAATAAATGCAATACCTTTGCATTTCTTTATAGTTTAAGGTGCTTTCACTGACATTTTAATTTAACTGGCACCATAATTTTATGAAGCAAATAGTCTTATCAATATTGAGAACTGATGATTTTTCTCTGATTCCAGTCTCTTAAGGGTCAAATTAAGGTTCAATAACTTTACGTGTTTGTGTATGGGTGAAAAGTTGGGAATTGTCAAGAGAGACATATGAGATGTATCTTGAATTATTTATTTATTTAGTATTGGGGATTAAACCCAGTAACTCTGTGCTGAGCTATATCATCTTTTAATTTTTTTTTTAAATTTGAATAAGGATTTTATGAGGTCTCTAAGCCTAGACTGGGCTAGAACTTGGGATCCTCCTCCTCAGCCCCCCAGAGCACTGGGATCACAGGCACATGCCACCAAGCCCAGATAGCCCTCAGCTTTTAAGAAACTAATGTAAGAAGAAAAATAAAAGAAGAAATCTGGCTGTCTCATCTCCAGAATCTTCCAGAGGAACCAGTCACACTGAAGCTCTCTTATTTCTCTGGGCTCTTTATGTCATCCAGCAAAGGATTCTGCACTGCTGTTAATAAACCAACATAAAATTCCTAACCCATATTCAGGTGTGATTGATGATTATGTGATATTATTATGAAAATAATAAGTTAATTTCATTAATTAGTCTCCAGTATCTCAACTCAGTTCTGCTAATTGGAAAATGAGCTTGGAAATGTTGGTCAAAAATAAATTACACCAATACAATCATACAGTTTTGGACCTAGTTAAAAGAATTAAACATTTAAATCATTATGCTTTCTAATTAAACATCATCCTAGCATACCCTTAGAGAAAATGCTGAGAGGAGGAAGATATTGTTACTTTCAATCCAATAGCACTGTAGTGTCTTGGGAGAAGAGTAAGAAAGAGAAGGGAGGAGAGAATTTTTAAACTTTTCAAATTCATAGTCTAGAATTCTTTCATGATATAGACATTTTAAATTAAGTACCTACAGTAGAACTAAAAATAGTACTGATTCACTATCTTTTCTTTCCACTTTCTGATTTATTACTTCTTACCTTTTTACCTCGAAAATTAGAATGGTGGGAATATCTATATCTTAATTTATATGCACTTCATCACAGATAGTATTCTTTTGAAGTATTATGAAAAATTGCATGTCCAGTTTCTACAGTTCTGATGTTATCTTATTTGCCATTCAGAAGCACTGGAAACAGTTTTTCACTCTTTTCTTCTAGAATATTGTGTGTTTTACCCTTTACCACACCTCCTGGTTTTCTTCAGCTATTGCAGATACTTCATTCTCCTTGGCTGCTCAGCTGGGTTACTTTATTTATAGAGTCTTTAAGAGTTGATATTTTTCTAGACATTAGCATTCTGCCTTTCATTGAACTCTCTCTCCTTGGTTAATCCCATTAAAATGTAACTTACTGTTTATTACTTATAAATAAATAAATAAATAAATAAAATATATATATATATATATATATATATATATATATATATATATATATATATATATATACAATCTTGACCTGCCCTATTCCTTGGGAGCCAATACCAATAGTCAGCTACCTATCTGACATTTTAATTTGAATATCTAGCAGAGATCTTAAACTTAGAATGGCCATGACAGAATTATTGATTTCTGGCTCCCAAAACTCATCTTCCTTCAATCTTCCCACTTTCAGAAAATTGCATTATCATTTTCTCTCATGCAAGTCAAGAAGCCTAAGAATCAGTTTCTTTTTGTTTCTCTTTGTGTGTCCTACTCAACAATTTATGCATAATTAATTTATTGATTATACCACCAAAATATATCTTGAATTGATTCAGCTCTCTCTCACTCATGTCTCCAACTTTAGCCCTAGTAACCATCATCTCTTTTCTAAATATCATAGTAACTTTAGTGAAATTACTTCTTGCATTGTTTTCTCTACAGTCTATTTCTTCACTCCATTCTTTTGTGTTCTGGTGTTAATATTACAGACTAGGTGACATAAAAAAAGAGGTTTACTTCAGCTGATAGTTCTGGAGGTACAATGTTGAGCAGCTAACTCTACTGATGGCCTTTTTGCCAGGAGAGTTGTGAGATAGCACTGGACATCACATGGGAAAAGATAGAAAGTGCATGTATGTTGTCTGGCTTCTTTTACAGCCACCAGTTTTTCATTGTGGAGGTTGCCATAAGCTTATTGAATCCTAATTGCTGGAAATCCCTGTAGCAGATCCCTGACTCCTGATTGATGCTACAACCCATAGTCAGAGAAAGACTAAGACAGAGGGTCAGAAAGAGAATGAGAAAAGTAACTGGGCTGACCAGCGCTTGAGTATGCAGAGGCCCTGAGCATCCAGAGCTGTTGATATTTATTGGTGACACAATCATAGTTAAGCTGGAGTAAGGGGCTATGTGTGCTTGCTATGGGATATGATGCTGATACAGGCAAGGCTTGTACAAGAAGAGACAGAGCCTTCTTGTGTTGGGAATAAACCAGAATTTGGGTTGTGGTTAATAAAAAACTGTGTCTTTTTAAGTGAGGTTTCACCTTTGGGAAAGGAATTTGGGTTTAAATCATCATGACCTCAGCTGCACATGAACCCATATGAATCCCTGCAGGCTATCTTTCCGGCCTCTGCTGTGGCTGTTGGCAGAGAGGGATGGAGCAGGTATTCTCTCCCCAGTGGCTCCTACAATTCACATAGGCCTTGGTCACTACCTAAAACAAGCCAGCTCTGGTCGATTCTTTATAGCCTGCTTTGGGCTCCCATACCTCATCACTGTAATAATTTTTAAAATATTTAAAAATTCAGTATATTTTGATGATACTTTGTAGATACCCAGAATGAAGGCAGAAAAGATGTTGAAATTGGAATGATGATGATAAAAATATGCATTGTTTAAACATTTGAGATTTTATGGAAAACTGACCCTACTACAGGCAATATTTTGTATTTTACCGTCTTAAAAATCAAAGTGTGACAGAAACAACAACAAAAATAACAACAAATAGCTTAATAGGAAAGATTATGGTCTGAATGATTACATTCTTCAAAATGCACGTGTGTACTGAAATTCTAACTCTCAAGGTGAAAACACTGGGAATGGAACCCTTTGGGAGGTAATTAGGCCCTGAGTGTCATCTCTTGAGAGACTTTTATGCTTTCATCCTGTGAAGTTACAGCAAAAAGATAGCTTTCAAATAAGAAGCTTCTCACTAGGAACCAAATCTATTATTGGCAATTTAACTTTAGACCTCTAGCCAGAACTGTGAGAAGTAACTTTATGTTGTTCATGAGTAACACAATCTGTGACATTTTGTGTTGAGCATGAAACACAGGGCTTGTGCAAGACATTGAATTTTAGAATCATTATTTCAGTTGCCATAACAAGTTTGTGGTTAGTGGACCAGAGATTTAGCTCAGTGATTCTGGCACCTGCCTAACAAAAGCAAGGTCCTTGGTTTGATCCCTGGTAACCACATAGAACAATACCAAGTGTGGTGACTCACACCCACCAGCAATCAGTACCACGTACCACAGTGCCTGGTGTGGTGGCTCATGCCTGTAATCCTAGCACTCTGGAGGCAGAGGCAGGAGGATTGCTGAGTTCGAGACTAACGGGCTATATAGTGAGCTCAGGACCAGCCTGAACTACAAAGAGAGACTCTGTCTCAAGGGGGGAAATAAAAGGAAAGGGGAACTGGAGAATGGGCAAGGGAAAGCAGAGAAAGGAAAGAAAAAAATGATGATAGGAAAGAAATGGAAACAAAGCTTATGTGTATGGAGGGGAGGTTGAAGGTAGGGGAGGAAATAGAAAAAAAAAGAAGCAAGATATATCCTGTATAGGTACAAATTCCCAATGAGAAATGTGATCATAATATATTCCTAAAATATACCAAAACACTAAGTTTATTAAAAAACAAAAGCAAATCACAACAAACCCAAGCAAATAAACAAATATAAAGGAAATGAAGTTTGAGTAAAGCCATAGGTTTCATCATTGCCCAGCTATAATAGAATGTGAAAGCTGTCTATGGATGATTTTCACCAACCAAAGTTAAGAGAAGTGGATATTCCTTCTTAATTGACCAATTATTCGATTCAGTAAATACGTATTGAATTTAAAGCACAGTGCTTAGTGCTTGGGAAAATACTAAATTTTGAAATCATCATGTAAGTTGCCAAAAAGAGTTTATGCTTAGGAACATAATGTCTCATTTGCTTCAGGGTTATTCTGGTGGCTTTGTGAGTCGCTGGTCACTTTGAACAAATGTCAGTGGTCAGGTGCTGGCATGTGCCAGAAGCCCAAATGAAACTGAAATTGTAGGTGTCATCTGTTGCACCCTGAAATGGCTTCAAAACATGCAATATTTATTTTATTTGATGCAACAGACTTGTGGCAATATTTTAAAGTGTACTTTAATTATTTTGAAGTTGTTTACTTGTGGATATATCTAATACCCTTTCACTCCTGGGCCAATGAAAATTAGAGCTAGTAAGATTAGGCCATTTGACTAGAATAAAAGTATTTGGAGAGAGAAAGATTCCCAGGCCTTTTAACTGGCCTTAAAAATGGCTTTTCTATTTTGATAAACTGTTAAGAAATTCATAGTAGTAAAATATCTGGTAACAGGTCAAAGCTAATAGAAGTTTATTTTTTCTTCCCTAGCATGACCAAGTATTTTCAGTCAGAGATTTTTCTGACATGGTGATCCAGGGGCCCAGCCCCTTTCAAATCATGGCTCCCACATTCTGAAATGTCTGTGACCATTTTATTTTCTGCATTCAGGTGATGCAAGAGAAAAAGAAGTGGTCAGAACGTATATCACTTACAAAAGCCTTGTTCGCAAGTCTTAGTAATGCATTCCTTTGAGGCAGGCTGTGTGAGACGATAGATGTATGTGCAGAAGTGAGTCTTTCCAGGCTGTACATATGAGATTTTTAAAGGCAATAATTTAATTCAATATTTCAATAATAATATGGAGTTGATATATCTGGAAGCTAGTTGCTAAGGGAGATCACGCATGACAACTAAGCCCCTTTGGTTACTCGCTTTCATTCTATAAATATACCTCAACCCGATGATTCTCAGCGTGGCTTCTAACCTAGTATCTAAGTTATTGATATGCACAGTTTCTTACTGTGTTTGAATACGGTCCGCAAACATAGTAACAAATCCTCCACGTGTCGTATCCCTGCTGCAATTAGGTGAAATCTTCTCACCTTTTCCCTGGTCTGCCAGTGTTTATCATGCAAGAAAGATACTCTCTACGGAGGCATTTTTATTTAAGTGGATTCATTAACATTAACAGAATGTATCTCTCTGCAAGTTTATCCTGAAGACAGGAGACCCAGTGTGTCTTTGGCACAGCTGGGAAAATACAAGCCTGAAGGACAGGAGGCAGAGGCCCCCCATCATAGCTCACGTGGTTGAGCAAGTGACTATTAGCACTGTCCCCTTCCTGCCCAGAGTGCTGGACTCCACAGTCCTGTGTTGTGACATCTCAGATGCTGGGTTTAATAAAAAAAAAAAAAACACAAATAAGTAGCGTTTACATGCAGATATTTGCAACATTCTAGTGGAGCTGAGCTGATAAAATGGCTTATTACGCTGAAAACTCAAACAGAAATAGGAAATAAGCAAGAATTCATTCTCCAAAGCAGTTCTGATCCTAGACTTATACCCTGAAGGTAGAATATATATCCTCAGTGCTTTCTCAAACCAGGAGTAGAAACTGCTGGGCTTTTTTTCCTGCATGTCAGCAGCTTGCAAAATAAGAGTACAGAGGCTTATACTTGCTCCCCATAGGTCAAAAAATTCATTATTATTCTCTTTTTTTTATGGCCTCCATGCCGATGTATTTAATTTATCAGAATAAAATGAAATGAAAGGAGAATAGAATTTGTGATAAAAAAATAATTTGCTATTTCAGGGGAACCTTCATTTTCCGGGAAATTTAGTCTCTTAGGAACTCTGAAATTCATTCCCTCTCTTTCGGCCGGAGAATTTCAGACTGAAGACTGAGAAAAAAGATATCTTTTGTGCTTACCCTTTGACCTACTGAATTTGTTGTGTATTCAGTGGAAATATTAGTGCCGTGAAGACTGATCAAAGATTTTAATGGGGAATTAGGGTGGGCTGTATTGAATTTCCAGAGGCCAGCCAAGCCTTTGTTTCTTTGGCTTTTCCAGAAGCTGTTTTGTTAGTCTTCACGTACTGCATTTCCTTGTGCTTCAGGGTCTGGGCTAGTGAAACAGCTCATCGCTTTAGCCTCTGAGTCTATCTTTCATGTCGTTCTTCATAGCGCTAGCATTGACCCTAGACACTCTTCTCCTTTTCTGGCTGGAACAATTATTTATTACATTTTTTACTCATTTCCTGAGGGCCAGGAATTTGGAAGAAACTCAACCAAATGTTTGTGACTTGGTGTCTCTTAGGAGGCTGCATATAAGATATTGACGAGTGTCACAGTTATCCAAAGAGTTATCTGGGGCTAAAAGTTGTAATTTTGGCCAGGCATGGTGGCTCACGCCTGTCATCCCAGCACTCGGGAGGCAGAGACAGGAGGATTGCTGAGTTCAAGGCTTGCCTGGGCTCTATAGTGAGCTCAGGGCCAGCCTGACCTACAAAGTGAGACCCTGTCTCAAAAAAAAAAAAAAAAAAAGTTGTAATTTTGTTACTTAAGTTGACCCCAAATTTAGTCCCTTTTCACTCTTAGAATCATGAGCCCCACAGTGATACTAAGGTCTGTTGGGCAACAAGGAACTTTATTTGTGGCCAAAGAATAGGAGGTGAGAGGCAAGTTCACAAATCAGAGTTGCAAAGGCTGACAGTTCTTTGAAGGGTGAAGAGAGAAAGAGCAGAATTTTAGACATTTAGTAGGAGAACATTTCATGACTTTTCCAGAGGGAAGATATGGACCTATCTTGGAGAGGAGGAACCACCTTCCCTTAAGTCTTACATGAATCAGGTTCAGTCTGGGTGGAAAGTGGGCAGGGACGAAGTGGTGGGTGGAAATTTTACTAAGTTAATGCATTACAGCAGAGTAGTAAAGAATTTGGGTGTGAAGAGTGGGTCAATATGGCATCCTCTAGAGCCCAAGCCAGTTTTGCTTATTTCTAACATCTTGGTTTGCAGTGGTAGCTAAACAAAGATGCCGGTGTGGCTTTTTCCACAGGCATTTCTTATCCTGAAATAGAACACCGAGCAGTAAAAAAAAAGATCGTTTTCTTCAGGAAGCGGAAGAGTTTCTTTCTTAAGGGTCGAAAGGGCGATTGATTGCTTAGTGACAATTCCACCAGGGTTCACTCATTTGGCTGATCAACTGGTTTTCCTATTGATGGAGGTCTCCAGTTACTCATTAACTGGATGCCTCAACAGGGCTGGTGGAGCCCTTACGGCGTGGATTCTGGTTTCTCTTAGAGTGAATGATGTAAGAGAGAACGTGGACAAAGCTTCATCACATACTGTCACGTCTGGAGTTTTCTGGTCGTCCTGCAGAGCACCCTGAAAAAGCATAAGCAAATGCTAATTAAAGGCATTAAGAGCAGGATATGACAATCACTGGTGACTGTTTTGCAGGATGATTATCACCAGTGTTTAAGGAGTGGGAAGCTCAGCCAGGAGCCTCTTAAGTCCAAGCTGAGCCTGGACAATTTAGCAAGTCCTAGTCTCAGAAGAAAAAAAATTTTGAATGAATTAGGAAAAATACTATGTTTAAGAATGATGAAACTAATATTTTAAATAAAACCTATTTCTCGTATATGCCTATTCTGGTTGAATGAAAAAGTTATCATTATTACTACTATTTTTTACCTAAGAGCTCTGAAAAATTTTGGCTATCTTTCATGTAGCAATAAATGCATTAGACATATAAGGATATTGCCAAGTTTAGAAAAGGAATAATTAAATGGACGTTCTCCATGTTAGCTAATTTTTTTACAGCCATAGTAATTAAAACATGTAGTGGTGCTGGGCTAGGGATCTTACAATACCCCAGTGGAAATGCACAGTGATATGAATGAGATTTCTTCTTGGTTGTTAGGTTGCTGACACTTGAGGCTTCACTACTCCTCCTGTCCCCACGTTGGGGGAGGCTGCAGAGAAAGTCCAGGTGCTGCCTTTGCTGGCATCAGCAGATGATTCAAACCAGAGGAGACCTGCCTATCCACAGAAACCCTCATTCCCTAACCATTATAAAAGGCTGGGTTGAATTGTGTCCTTAACAAAATTCATGCATTTAAAACCTAATTCCTAGCACATCAGGACATGAATTTTATCTGGCAATAGTTTGTTCACAATGGTAATCAAGCTAAAATAAGGTTATTATTAGCCTAGATCCAGTGTGGCTTCTATCTTTATAAGAAGAGGAAACTTGGACAATAAGAGCCATGCAGGGGGACGCTGTTAATATAAGGATGGCCACCTGCAGGCCAAGAAGAGACATTTGGACTGGATTCTTCCTGGCGCTCCACAGGAGAAAACAAGCCAGCCACCATCTCTATCTCAGACTTCTAACTTCCGGAACTGTGGTACCATGCATTTCTGTCATTAGATCCACTGATTTTGGTGGCAGCCCTAGCAAACGAGGAAAATATGAACTAGTGCCTCTTCCCTGTTCGTCAAGCCCTCCTTGGACCTGTTTTAGAGCTTGCTTTACTCTCTCTCTCTGTTTCTCTCTCTGTCTCTCTCTCTGTCTCTCTGTCTCTCTCTCTCTCTCTCTCTCTCTCTCTCTCTCTCTCTCTCTCTCTCTCTCTCATCTTATTATGTAACTAGTAACTTTTCCTATGCTTTTGGAATGTGTGGATTTTACCACTGATCTTCACTTCTATATTGCATGTGGCAGGAGGTCCGTGTACCTCTGAAGTGGCCACATGTGAAATTTAGTTACAGACCTACTTGCCTGGAGGCTAAGTGTAACATAATGGTTAAGAATTTGTTCATGAGCCAAATGCCTGGGTTCAAATCCAGCTCTATTCTTTAGTAGCTGCATAGTTTGAGGGAAATTTCTGAATCTTTGTAGGCTATAGTTTTCAAGTCTTTATGATGGGAATAAGAGTAGCAATATTTCATAGCATTCTTGGGCAATGGACTGACACTTCAAAGTGTTAAGAAAATCCCTTCCCTATAGTAAGTACATCATTTGATTGGTTAAAAAAGATAAATGAAACATTACAGTGGGGTGTAGAAAACGAATTATTCTATAAATGTTTATATTTCAAATAAATTTAAATAGATGCCTACGACATACTGTAGATACTTTCATATGATAAACAATTTCCAGATGCATTAAAAATGTAGTAATTTTAAAGCCAAAAAAGAACTAGGAAAAGAACAGGTAAATATTTTGACCAATCCAGTTGCAGTGTTTCATAAATAATGTATATGTACAAATGTGTATAAAATTCAAATGTGTGAAACAAGACAATCAGGCAATGTGGCAGAGACAGGCTGGATGTAGAGTGTCCTATTCCTTTCCTTGGTCATGAATGAGTCAGAATAGCAGAATTAGCCTAATGCTTGGGTCGGGTTTTCAATTAATTATGATAGATTCTTACAACTTTTATTCCTGTTAAAATAAATGAGGTAGTTATTTATGACCTGATGTAGAAAAATGTCCATAATATGTTATTTATGGCTTTGAAAGTGAGCATAACAAAGCTATACAACACTATATATTTTCCATGTCTCCATTCTTTTTTATAGAGTTATTTTCCAGTAATGTTTTAGTAAAGATATTTTTTTGCCCAGCATTCACTTCTAAGTATTCATCCTTCTTTTCCACTCTTACCTAATTCTTGCCCACTTCTTTAAAATTTATTTTGAGGTAATATTTCCACTTGGGGTTCTCACTCTTTTTCTTTTCTTTCTTTCTTTCTTTCTTTCTTTCTTTCTTTCTTTCTTTCTTTCTTTCTTTCTTTCTTTCTTTCTTTCTTTCTTTCTTTCTTTTTTTTTTTTTTGCAGTACTGGGGATCAAACTCAGGCCCTCGTGCTTCCAAAGTAGGCTCAGTACCACTTGAGCTAAATCTCTGGCCCTCCCACTCTTTTTCTAATATGCTATTACTTCTGTCACATACTGACCTCAGTGTAGGAGTCACATAGGAAAGGAACACTGAATTTTTCACACCGAGAAGAATAGTGTTGAAAGAAGTTCAAAGAAGAAGACAATGACTTTTAAGTCAACCTGCAGAATGGGCTTAGTGTTTACTCATCCCTTTGTATGTTGGACAGAAAAAAGAATGAAGTCTTGGTTTGTGGATGGACTGGCCCCCCGTGGCCTTCCCAAGGGGGGGCGAAGAGGGATCATCAACACACTGACTTCCTGGAAAAGGATGAGTCCTTCCTGGAAAAGTGAGTCCTTCCTCTGTGGTCTCTTCGGCTTTCCCAGCTAGTTTGGCCCCAGCATCTCCTCCCTTCGGCTAAAATCTGCTTTCACTGTTGGCAAGAATGACATTAGTGGAGAGCAGACGAACTTGGTCTGACAGGCTCAGAGTTCATGGTACCATTAAAATAGCTGTCAAAGTAAACCCTGCCAGAATTCATGGCACTCATGAAACAAAGAGAGTAATCTGTTCAAAATCTTATTATCCCAGGAGCAGGTGTATTAGGAGAAGGAAGATGAGGTGCTGCTCAATGTTGCTTATAACTAAGTAGATCTCTTCCTGTAATTCTAGCACAGAACCATTAGAAAGGTGTTGGGTTCCAATGGAAATGGGCAGTAGGGTGTTTTTGTTTTTTTTTTTTTTGTTTTTTTTTTTGAGACAGGGTCTCACTTTGTAGTTCAGGCTGGCCCTGAGCTCACTATGTAGTTCAGGCGAGCCTCGAACTCAGCAATCCTCCTGCCTCTGCCTCCTGAGTGCTGGGATTACAGGTGTGAGCCACCATGCCCAGCACTGTGGTATGTGGTATTGATGGCTGGTGGGCATGAGTCTCCATGCCCAGCATTGTATGTGGTTACTGGGGATCGAACTCAGGACCTTGCGCTTGCGAGGCAGGTGCTGGAACCACTGAGCTAACCCTCCAGCCCACTCCCACTGCTAATTTTGGGTTTCTCCTTTTTGTTTCTTGAAAAAAAAATATTTCCTGTTCCATGAGTTGTAAAGTTAGGTTTTATGGAGGGGACAGGGAGAGCTTTTTTTTTTTTTTTAGTCATACTATTGCTATAAACTGCCTTGTTAGAACTATGTCAGATGTATTCTGTAAGTTTGATTTGTTGTGTTTTGATTTTCATTTGCTTCAAGGTTTTTTTTTAAGTTCTTTGATGTATTGATTGTATAGCAGCACACTAAGTTCTACATATTTGTGAAATTTTCAGCTTCTTCCTGTTATTGATTTCTTTATTCATGGTATTATTGCAAAAATCATTGATATGATTTCAATTTTTTAAATTTGCTAAGATCTCTTTATAGCCTAATATAGCTCTATCCTAGAGGATGTTTTTTTTTT
>PVIC010047335.1:0-13910 GCA_004025085.1 Thryonomys swinderianus | reverse complement strand
GACATTTTTTAAAATTGATTTTATTGGTATAATTTATATACACATCATGATCACAATTGACATTGAGAACTTGTACCTGTAAATGACATGACAATTCTAATTTTATCGCATTCTCCTGGCCACAATTCTGGGATATTTGAATTTACCGAAAAATGGAATATGTTGTGAAGAGACTCGACAAAGTTTGAGACTAATTTCTATAAATTATAATAATAATTTCAAAGGATTAGTTACCTTTCTTTACTTGCAAAATAGGACTAAATCTCTGTAATCTGGCCTGGTCCAGTTACGGGTGCCATCTCCGTGATCTGACTGCCTTGGGAGGGTGAGCAGTGATGCGGAATTTACCAACAACCGGGGCTCTACATTGTTGGTAAGCTTCTTTATTAATTCTCTCCTTAATCATGGAATTTTCGCCTGGCATTCACATTGGGATGTGACTGGATGGAGGGCAGACGCAGTGCTTACAGCAGGATATGATTGGTTTGCATCACCTGCGTCACCTACGTCACCTGCGTTTGTGCGTTCTATGATTTTCTTAAAGGGGCGCTACCTCTTTTTCAACTGCCAAGAGAGAGACTATGAAGGATTCTCTAATACAACTATACTTTCTTTTCCTTCTGTGGTTTCTGTACATTTAGCTCAATTAAGGAAACTGTGAATTTTCAAAACATATTAACAAGCTTTGTGTCTCTTTCATTTACCTATTTATGTTTTCAGTTTTCATGTGGCCCTGTGTTTTGTATTTTTTGGGGAGGCATAACAAAGTCAATAAATAAGTAAAAGAATGGAAATAACTACGTACTGCAAATTTTATTAGGCAATTATATAGATTATTGATTTACTGTTACATTTCAATACATGACACTAAAATGTCCATTAAAAATAAGTTAGTGTTAAATACACACTACAGTTAGATTGTCTTTTTAAAAATTCTCTAACTTGTACTTACTCATTTGTACTTTTCATCAATAAGTGGAGAAAACAGTGCCACGATTTATCAGTGTTTTATGAATATTAAATGAGTGTTTGTAAAGGTCTTGGAATAGTATTTTGAATAGATGCTATGACTTAAAGGAATAGTTTAAATTAAATGTCCTACTATTGGGCTCACTTCGGTAGCACATATACTAAATGTCCTACTGTTGTTTAAACTCAGTGATAGAGTGCTTTCTTAGCATGGACAAGGCCTTGCGATCAATCAAATAACTAAATTATGTTATATGAAAATGTAGATTATTTTAAATAACTAATCAGGTCCATTCAATATTGTTGCCATCTTTTAAACTCATATATCATTGGTCACATTATCTGCTTTCATGTACACAGAGAAAAGATAAGTATTTTGACAAATGTTTAGATCATTAAAAATCTATGATATCCATATTTAATGGTGAATAAAATCTTACATAATACAGTAGCTTTAAAAATTCTTCCCATTTTTGGTTTGTTTTATTGAGACAGGGTCTTGGGATGTGACCCAGGGTGGCCTTGAACATGTGATCATCCTCTCTCAGCCTCTGAAGTGCTCAGAAACAGTTGTGCAGCACCGTGCCTGGCATAAAATAATTCTCATCAGAATCCTGTTACAGATAAGGGTGCACTTTCTTAAGAGAAATAAAAGTGCACTCTGATATATTCTACTCCAGAGGATATAGAATACAAACAAACAAAATTTAAGGTCAACAAGAGAGAATGAGTTGCAGTGTGCTTTTTGTCAATAATGATACTTAATAAAATAATTAAAATGTGAAATCCCAAAGATACTATTTTTAGTTTATTCTATAAAATGTTCACAAATGGTCATTTCAACAAATTGCCCACTATTTTTAGCAAAATGATAATATAATGCCTTTAAATAGAGCCAAAAATCACCCAGGTATGTAAAATATGTCTTTATTTATAGAAGATTTTCCAATATAATTTGTAAATTTCATACAAGAAGATAACAGCTTAACTTTGTTGATCTGTAAAATGAAAATAGTATTCCTACGTCATTATGAGTAAATAAAATAAAATAGCTCAGAACTCTCCCTTTCACATACATCACTTAGAATATACTCCAGTAAACACAATCCAAATTTAAAATATTTTTGTGTCTAAGTCATATTGTTTTGTACTTTTTTGCTCCACTGTTTGCAAAACTGTTAATTTTCACAGAATATTATAGATTTTACTTTTTTTTCTCCTAGGGAACTATGAATGACTTTGGTGATGTCTATGTCAGAAATACCTGAAATACCATTACTTGGTTTATCAACATACATATTTCCAAAGCACCACAAATAGTTTTATAATGTGTATTTATTTTAAATATATATTTATTGCTTTTAATTATAACCCTTGAAATAAAAAAATACTGAAGCAGAAATACAATTTCTCTAGTATGGCAGCGAGTCTGCAGTGTAACAGTGTAGCATTAAAACATTTCTGATTCCAAAACCAGATATCTCATTCAGCTATATCTCTGATCTTTGCAGAAGTTGTGTAAGTTTGTAGTCACAGCCTTTATTTTAAACTTAATTTTTTGTGCTTTTCCTTAATCATAGATCTTTAAAATCCTACTTTTAATATTACCCAAATGAGAGATAAATAACATTTACAATTTGTAGTAAAAGAAAAACGAATATTTATATGTAATGGTTGCATGAAACTTACGGAAAGTACATAATACAAAGTACATAATCCAAAGTATATAATACAAAACATAAAGTTGTATTTATTTTCTTGTTTCTTTTTTATTGGTATATTTTATATATACATTGTGATCACCTTCAACATTGAGAATTTGTAAAAGTACATGACACATTTTACCAAGGCAGTGAAGCCCAGATCTGTAATCCATTTACATAATATTCATTTAGTACCTTTCTTTCTCTTTCTTTCTTTCTTTCTTTCTTTCTTTCTTTCTTTCTTTCTTTCTTTCTTTCTTTCTTTCTTTCTTTCTTTCTTTCTTTCTTTCTTTTTCTTTTTCTTTCTTTCTTTTTCTTTCTCCTTTCTTCCTTCTTTCTTTTTCTTTTTCTCTTTCTTTCTCTCTTTTTCTTTCTTTCTCTTTCTTTTTCTTTCTCTCTCCTTTCTTCCTTCTTTCCTTTCTTTTTCTTTTTCTCTTTCTCTTTCTCTCTTTCTTTCTCTTTCTTTTTCTTTCTCCTTTCTTCCTTCTTTCCTTTCTTTTTCTTTCTCTTTCTCTTTCTCTCTCTCTTTCTTTCCTTCTCTCTTTCTTTCTTTCTCTTTACTTTTTCCTTCTTTCTGTCAATAGCTCACAACCTTTCTTTACAGCCCTGCCTTCCTAGACTGTATCAGACAATGCCAATGTCTAATTCAACTGTGATCGTTTCCTACGTCTCTTTTGCTCTTCTCTGCTGATGAATTTCTCCAACCTATGTTAGCACTGGCCATTAGGTTGATATGCAGGATTTCCACTGTTTTATCTCCAAAATGACTTATGAAAACAATCTTTTTAAAACACAGGTTCATACATTTTGCAGTGCATAATTAATGCCACTCATGCTAGGGAATTGGTACATGTTCCTTTTATTCATTAGAATATCCGCTAAACAAATTTGTCTACTGTCCCTGGACAAATGAAAATTTCTCACAAGAGCCTGGTAAAGTGACAAATAATACTTAAAGTGTGTTTTTTTATTTATATGACTTTAATTTTGAATGATCAAAAAAAATCTAACCCTGAGAGAGCGCATGCAAATGATACTCTTAAAAATGAGTTAAGAAAATATTCTCAACAATAATTACAAGTTTATAGCAAAAGTAAAATCAAAATATATATATGTAACCAAAGTTACAAAAATGGCCACATGCCAGTAATCAATCTTTATAATTATGTTCTTTGAATTTCAGACATGTTTAATGCTATAAACTTTGACACTAACTTTTGGAATTATCCCTCAAAAAATTTAAGTAGTAAAAAATGTATAACCATATGGCAAAAACCAATCTAATCTTATCATTTGAATATATAACATTTTTTACTCTGTTACATTTCTGTGTATAATAAATATGCATTCTTCTATGCTATTCATGAAATGTTTTTGATAGTTGTGCTTCAATCTATATTGGGAAAAATTTAAGGCCCCTTCTTTTATGATTCATTGTGTTAATACATTTGTCACAATCCTATAATTCCTTACCCAGATCCCCATTCATTGGGTAAAGTGCTTCAAGAGATAATATATGTAGTCTAATTGTTAAATCTGATTGATAGAAATTAACAGCAGCTACTCTCCCTTATAGATTAGCTGTGCTGAATCTAGTTTAGTAATTTTATTGATATTATTTATATCATGGGTGTATCTGCTTGGATTAGATGTACAATTATAAACTCATATTTGGAATTTAGTGATTAGCCTTGATCTTTCTTTACAACAATGTAACTGATGTTGCAGATGTATTAAACTGCAAATCTCTACATTATTTTTATCTTTACCTTTCTGAGCTACTCAGTTACTAAATTGTTAAAATATACTCTCTTCCCCTACACACTGAAACTTTCCCCCAAATGCAGAATAGTCTGACTAAACATGTTTCATGCTATTCTCTATTTCAACTTTCTCTCCTTACTTCAGTAAAATTAACAACACAAAACTTACTTGGTAAGAATTAATATTTTACAACTTTCAACAGATAAAAATATATTCTCTGTGCAAACATTTTCTTTAGTAACTGCCATTTTTACACCATCAGTCCCTTGTCATGCATTTAAACCCTAACATTTTCTCACACATTCTGTATATACAGGCAAAATGTTATTTCACAGACACATTAAGCTGTCCTTATTTCTACATCTCTCAGAAGCATATTGGCAAAAAGCTCTGTTTTTTAGTTTGTTGTTATTTGTGTGTGTGTGTGTGTGTGTGTGCTTGCATGTGTGTGTTTTTTGGTGCATGTTTTCAACTAATTTCACCAACTTAGCTAAATCACCTGGTGTTAAATCATTTCCAATAAAATGTAATAGATCTTGCAACAATATTCTGGGAGCAAACATTTCTAAATCTTTCTGGTGAAAGGTCTTTGAGTGTTACTTTCAGTTTCTCTCTCTTTTTTTTTTTTTGAGACAGTGTCTCGCTTTATATAGTTCAGGCTGGCTCTGAGCTCACTATGTAGCCCAGGCAAGCCTCGAATTCAGCAATCCTCCTGCCTCTGCCTCCCAAGTGCTGGGATTACAGGCGTGAGCCACCACGCCCAGCACTGTGGTATGTGGCATCGATTGCTGGTGGGTGTGAGTCTCCATGCCCAGCATTGTATGTGGTTACTGGGGATCGAACTCAGGACCTTGCGCTTGAGAGGCAGGCGCTGGAACCACTGAGCTAAATCTCTGGCCCCAGTTCTCAGTTTCTTAAATTATGTTTATACCACCCGCTCTTCCTTAGTTTAGTAGCTTTAAATGCTATTAACTTTTGCAAGAGATGAGCATGAGCAAACACATTGCACACTAGCCTCCTTTTCCCTTTCCTTTAAAAAAATAAAAGATATATTTATGCACAAATATAGTTTCCTAAAAGTTCTTTAAAATAGTTGATTTCAACAGTTTATCTGTAATGTATTTGGATAATGTATCTATAATGTATTGATCTGTAATGTTATTTGGAAGATAAGGCATTGAGAGTGTCATACCCACAATACTATGGTATGTGTCATTACAAATACAAAAATTTTAATTAGAAAATTTTGAAAATTTCTACTCTGTAATGTAATATTTTCATGAGATATGTAAAAACAAGGAATGAATTGAATTTATGTTGTCTATGTATTGAATGATTAGAAGACAGGTCTTGTTTTTGTTTTTTCTATAAGTGTAAGTATTTTATAGAATAGAAATAATTTACCTAAAGTACAACTCAATACTTAGGAACAATTATAATTCCAGCAATTTTGACTTATTAAAAATTAATTTTATACTTATAATATTTCTGGATAATTTATAGGTTGATGAACCATTAAATTTATATTTGTTCCAAGCCACTACTTAGAATGTATTTTACATTACTGAGTCATTTAGTTTTGTAAGAGAAATTCAGTTCAAAATGAAACAGTTAAAGAAATAATGGAAGACATGCTAAGGTAACAGCTCATTTTTAAAGTTAGCTTTCTTCTCCTTCACACGGCATCACTAGAACTTTCAAATGTAATTTGTCCCTGGTGAAGCAAACTTTTACCTATCATTTTGGTACTAAAAGTCAGGTGTCCCTTGCGTGTCTGGATGCACACCTCACCAATCATGGAGAAACACTGTTCTTGTTTACATTTCCTTTGATTCTCATTTTCTTTCCTGAATATTTTATTGGCCATTCTGGAGAGCATGAAACAAGAAAGAAGTATTTTCTATTAACTTTATATATTTCAATACATATAATCTGAATTATTCTTTTCTGGGTTATATAAATAATATCATGGATGTTTCTTATAAGTCCATTCAATATTTAAAATACATTTTATTTTGCAAAAGAGTCAGGATCTCCAATTACAGCTAACTTCTCTTATTATTATAAAAATCTGAATATGACAAACAGTAAAATGAGAAAATTTTATTTTATTGAATATTTTATTGGCTCAAATTATTTATGAATGTCCTTGTGATTTTTTTTCTTTAGAGTAGGAAGATTTTATTGAAAGAAAAGCTTCCATCTAAGAGAGACAGAAGGGGAACCCAGAAATGTGGGTAACTCAATGACCACATTTTTCAGTGGACTTTTACGGAGGAAAACCATGAGATGAGGCAGGCTCGAAGTGGGGTCTTCCCATATGATTTAAAAGTGATAGACAAACAATAGTTAACCAGTGGGATTACGAGAAGTACATTGTTTAAACAATATCAATCAAAGGAGGTCCAATGAGAAATCAAACCACATATTAAGCATATAGGGTATTTAGTCAGGATGTGATTTTAAATATTTCTTAACATTGTTTAAGTAGAAAATGGAAAAAGTAAGTAGGAAGAACTGAGAGAAATCAATAGTAATTTAAAGTAAAAATGTATTCAAGTATATTTAAGACTTTAATAAGTAATAGTGAAGATGTACAGGTTTAGATGAAAGCACACAGAGAATTAATTTTCATGAAAAAAAGAGATGCAAACCAATATGAATTTGTACCAGTATGTGACACAGGTTAATTCTCATTTTTACCCACATCCCTGCCCACCCACCCCCCCCCCCCATATATATATATATATATATATATATATATATATATATATATATATACACTTTTATTTTTTTCCAAATCATATTTATTCCTGCCCCTCATTATGTTCCCACACCAAATTCCTTTTAGACATTACAAAACTATCATACATTCTAGAGCTCCTTTACCTCTTCAGGTATTTATATCAAAGAAGTCTGTGTTCTATTTATTTCACTTATTATTTCGTCCTCCAGGTGTCTCCATTTGCACATAAATGAATTAATCTTGTCATTCTTTATGGCAAAGTAATGCTCCATTAAAACACACACACACACACATCTTCTTTATCCAGTCTCCAGTTGATGGGCATTTGGGTTGTTTCCAAGATTGGGCTATTATGAACTGAGCTGCTATGAACAAGGGTGTACATCTGTCGCAGAAAAAATCAACAAATGGGATCTCATCCTACTAAAAAAGCTTCTGCACAACAAAAGAAATCACTGGTACCGCTAAAAGACAACCAACAACATGGGAAAAATTCTTTGCTAGCTGTGTGCCAACAACGGGCTATTATCTACAATATATAAGAACTTAAACAAATCAGTCTCCCCAAGTTTAAAGACCCAATTCAAAAATGGGCATCTGAAATGAATAGACATTTCTCAGAGGCAGAAGTCAAAGCAGCCAAGAAGCATTATGAAGAAATGTTCAACATTGCTGGTCATATGAGAGATGCAGATGAAAACAACACTGAGACTCCATCTCACTCCACAAAGAATGGCCGCTATTACAAAATCAACCAACAATAAATGCTGGCGAGGCTGTGGGGAGAAAGGAACCCTTCTCCACTGCTGGTGGGATTGTAGACTTGTGCAACCATTGTGGAGATCTGTGTGGAGATTCCTAAGAAAAACTAGAACTAGAGATCCCATTTGACTCTGCTATCCCCTTGCTAGGAATATACCCAAAGGAATGTAAACACTTTTCTTAATGCAGTTCCACATAGGTGATGGGATGATAAACTTCTTCACTGCTTACTTCCACACCCCCAAAATTTATAAAATTATAAGCACTTACTATTATCTACTAAGGAAGTGTATTAGTTTACCTTTAGAGAAAGTCCATATTATCCATTTAGGATCTCCTAAAATTATGATACTCTACATTTTTTAAAAATTTTTACTGTTTGCAAGTTTCTTTATAAATAATATCAGAAACTCTTAGAGTCATAGAAGTAAATACTGCTTTAACCAATACTAAGGTTGTGTATTATTGATTCAGTAGAGTCTGTTATTTGACATATGTAACAACATTCATACAAAGAGGAAAAAAACATAACTTTTTCCGTATTTCAGAAACTTGGTCATTTTTCTAGAAAAAAGCTCTAGCACAGCATTATGCAAAAAGATGTAAGTTAAATAAGGACACATTTAATGGAGGAACTTCTCTGAGCGACAGCTTTCTTTCCAATCTCCCAATACAAGGATTTGAAATGTGTCACACCCACTCATTTTCACTCTGCCTAACACCTCTTACTTGATAGATAGCACCAATAGATAAATTGAGATCTATCAATCAGAGTGATTTTTGATAAATTAGTACTGGTTTAAAGTGATTTTACTATATATAATTCATAATTTTATAAAAGATAAAACTTTAAAACCAAATCATCTTTATCATATGTCAGTCACTAAAACTGACAAGGGCACACTACATGGGCACTAGAAAAAAAATAGAATTTCTATCAATTTCCTCATTTGGAATATGTATATTTTAAGAGTTTAATGTTCAAATATATTTCTTCTGAGGAAGGGATAAACAAATTTTATAACTTTGCCCTTACCACCTACCAAGAAAAATATCATTGAATCTAAAGTAAAATTGCATATACATGCTACTTTATGATATACATCAAAGTGTGTGTTGCTCTGGAATTCACATATTTAAATTTAATTCCCAGTAAGGTTAGACTTTGAGGTAGTTCATTTTGGAGAAGAATAGATTGTCAGAATGGACCCTTCGTGACGTGATAAGGACTCAGACAAAGAAACCCAGAGAGAGCCCTGTAGTACTTGAGGACCCAAGTAGAAGGTCCTTTCTGTGAACCAAAAAGATGTCTATGGTTGACTTCAGATTTTTAGCCTTCTGAACAGAAAGATTTAAATTGTTGCTGTTGATAATACAATCAATTTGTGTTGTTACTGGTTTATGAAAGCATGAATAGGCTAAGGTGTGAAATATAGGGTTTTGTTCACAAGAAAAAACATCTTTCATTAATTATTCACCAAGACCAGAAAATAGTCTTTTTTGTAATAATCGAAATGACTACTTCAGTTTCCAGTAAAAAATCTATTCACTGTTTATAGCCACAAGAATATTATTGTATCAAAGACATTATGCAATAAAAATGCATGTTGCTTTCATCCATATTAAAAATTAAATAAATATGCATCTTAGAAATGACTAAGATCACAGATCACTAATGTAAAATTGCATCTACATAATAACAGTATTAAGTACAGGAGAATTTATTTTACTAAAGTGATCAAATTCCCATAAAATAAGGCAGTAGTTACATGCAATCAGACTGTACTTTTGTTCTAGAGTATTAACTTCTATCAAAATTCACCTTGGCCACACAATCACTTGTGGTTTTTAAAAAGTTCAATGTTTTTATCAGAAGAAAAAAATATTTTAATACATTTTATGTAAAAAGATTGAAAAATTTTAATAAAAACATCCACAGTTTCCTAATTTTGGAAAAAAAAATGTGATCCTTTTAGCAAGTACATTTACATTAGATATAGAGCTTCCTTTTGTTCATAAAATGATATTTATTGTATTTAAATGAAACTTCCATTTGTCCCTCTTTTGTAGTTCTTCATATAATGAAGGCAAGTAAGAGTAAATGTGTAATAGGAAAGATACATCATTTAGATTGTTAATTTCAATTACTATTGATGCAAATCAGATGTTTTTCAAAGTTACATTTAGATAGGGTGTTCCAATAATATGCTTCTTTCTTTTGAAATATATAACGTGGTCACTCAAACAGTGGTTTTAAGTCTGTTTTGTTTGGATATTTAGAATAATTGCCCAAGAGAGATTCAATCTGGACATTTTGTCAGCTTTCATAAAATGTTCTTCATATACCCCTTGCTGTTTCTTTTCCGCTGAATGTAAACAAAAATACAGAAGGGACTCATTCCTGGCAGAGGCAGGAGTCCTGTGCAGCTTCCCCATCACCCTAAAATTTCCTGTTGACTCAGGATAGTTTGAGACTCTAACCATACACTGTGTTCCTATGGTCTTTCACAAAGTCACAACCTTTTTCTCACAATGATAAGATTTTGGCTTCCACTTTTTCCTCCTCAATCTCCATTTCTTCAGAAAAACATCTTCCATTTAACTTCATCTTGGTGCCTGTCTGAGTTCTTGAAATGACATAATAATATATTTAAAACAGAAATATATGACAGCAAAACTCATATTGTATAATGTCATGAAATACAAGTAATGATGAGATCTTAGAAAAAGGAATATTAGCTGTAAGTAAACATCTGATGGAAGAGGGAAAGGAACCACATCACTGTTTACTGGGCACAGAGTTTTCTTTCAGAATACTAAGAATATTTCTGTAACTAGATAGTGATACTGATTGTAGAACACTGTGAATGCATGACAATGTTGCTAATGAAAGAGTTCATCCATATATTTTCAGAATAAAAATTCAGTAAATCGAAAATACCAGGTAACATTTAATAAGTGTTACACTACAGATAGTTTTCTATTTTTGTATTTTATTAGTTTAATGCTAAAAGAGATTTTACGATCAAATGATACAGGAAAAATCTCAATTCGATAAAATTGCTGGGACTGTAGATTTAAAACAATAGCAAAGATACAAAAAAGAATGTTGAGAGCACTATTATCTTTCCATAGCTTCACATTTTCTTATTTTCAAAATTTAAAAAAATGAATATATAATTGGCTAGTGAGGTGTTCAGTGTAAGAAAATATATTTCTTCAGATTGCTAAAGATCCTCCCACTTCTATATTTTTAAAAATCTTCATGATATACCATTTTTATTACAGACTGAAGAGGCAAATTGTTTAAATTATTAATGTATTTCTATAGAATGCAATAAAAATGCATATAATAAACTATTTTTTATATGGAATCAGTATGCACTTTTTTTTTTTTGAGACAAGGTCTCACTTTGTAGTTCAGGCTGACCCTCAACTCACTATGTAGCACAGGCAAGCCTTGAAAATTCAGCAATCCTCCTGTCCTTGCCTCCTGAGTGTTGGGATTACAGGCGTGAGCCACCACGCCCGGCCCTGTGGTATGTGGTAAAAAATCTATTGCTGATGGGCGTGAGTCACCACACCCAGCATTGTATGTGGTTACCAGGATAGAACTCAGGACCTTGACTTGCGAGGCAAGCGCTGGAACCACTGAGCTAAATCTCTGGCCCATCGGTATGCACTTTTGAAAATACCTGACAGATTATCTTTCCTGTTCACTTTTAGTCATTAAGAATGTGTTGGAAATGCCTCAAGAGGGACTGCACACTGCCAAACAAGTCCCAGATGGCCTGAAGGCCAAGCCAGGAGAGAATGGTTCTCGACATATGTCAAGGGAAAGTACAATCTATTTGATGATTATGTTATTCAGTAGCACCTTTGGTAACTACTTTTGAGAGATCATGTCTACTAGGTAACATACAGCCAATAGGCACTTTTCTCTTTTTATGCTACAATTGATATCACTTTGTTTCTAAAACCCCTCAAATCTATAGATATTCTATAATAGAAAGAAATGTTTGAGAGAATATTCATTATCAACATTGAAATGCTTTTCTCATAATGAGTCATAATTATGGAAACAAGTATCAACCTGAGCCTAATGATTTTATTTTTCACTTTGAAAGTACAGACAGAGGCAAAGTTGTAAGATTTGTATATTATTCCAAAACCATTAATCAATGATACTTTTTGCCATCTACCATGCAGCACTGATAACATGCATTTCTTTATCATGAATTCCTCCTTATAATACAGGGTCTCTGAACTTTAACTAAGGCAATTTTTATTTCTGATTGGGTAGAAAAAAGTAGTGATGTATAAACTAAATTTGATTGTATTATAATAAAATTCATCAATTTTAGGAAAAAAAATCAAGAAATTTTGCGATTGCATGGAAACTGCATATGTTGCAGTCCTTGATTCTAGACATCACAAAATTATTTTGGAAAGTATTGAAATGTTTAAAGTCATAAAAAATACATAGATGTCAGCAAAATATAGATTTTAATATATTTTCATATTGGAAAGTCATGCAAAATTTGTAAATAAAACAGAACGTGTGTGCTCTCCCCATATATAGATAGATAGATAGATAGATAGATAGATAGATAGATAGATATTTATATCATTATATATTTATATTATATAATTTATATTACATATCTATATTTTATATTATATAATAGTTATGCAACAGTTATATTACATAATAGTTATGTAACAGTTATATCATATACCAGTTATGTTATGTAAGAGTCATATTATGTATTAGTTTTAATGTTATGTAACAGTTATATTATGTAATAGTTATGCTATGTAATACTTATGTAACCGTCACGTTATGTAACAGTCATGTAACAGTTATGCTATATAACAATCACATTGTGTCACAGTTTTGTAATTTATATTATGTAACAGTTAAGCTATGTAAACGGTTATGTAACCATTACATTGTGTAACAGTTATGTTGTGTAACAGTTATGTAAGTTATGAACAGCTATATTTATGTAGCAGTTATGTTATATAACGGTTATACTATGTAACATTTATGGAAGATATGTTATGTAACAGTTGTATTGTGTAACAGTTGTGTGACAGTTACATTATGGAACGGTTATGTTATGTAACTGTTGTGTAAGTTATGTAACAGTTATGCACTGTAACCATTATATTATGTAACAGCTTTATACATTGTAATATGTAACAGTTATATAACGGTTATATTATATAACATTTGTATTATGTAACAGTTATATAACAGTTATGTAAGTTATGCAGCAGTTATAGTACGGAACGGTTATGTAATGTAACCATTGTATTATGTAACAGTCATGGGGGTGTGTAACAGTTGTTTTATGTAACTTATGTAACAGCTATATTTATGTAGCAGTTATGTTATGTAGCAGTTATACTGTGTAACCATTATGTAATAGTTATATGTTATGTAACAGTTGTAGTGTGTAAGTTATTTAACGGTTATGTTATGTAACAGTTATATTATGTAACAGCTATGGAAGTAATGTAACGGTTGCCTACGTAACAGTTATGTAAGTTATGTTATGTAACAGTTATATTTCTGTAACAGTTGTTATGTGACTGTTATGTAACTGTTATTTTATGTAACAGCTATGTAAGTTATGTAACAGTTACGTTATGTAACCGCTATGTTATGTAATAGTTACGTTGTGTAACCGTTATGTTATGTAAGTTTATTTAATGATTCTTCTTTATCTTTACCAATCCTTTATCACTGCTTGCCTTATCTTTAGTTCACACTTTTTATAGTGACAGAAGTTGAATTTTACAAAGAAAATTATTTTTGGTACAATTTTTCATCTAAATCTTCCTGTGTACAAGGAACATCTGCATATAATTTTTGTTTATCTGAAATCACTTTATTTTATCTTCAATTTGGAAAGACAGTTTCTTGGATAGGAACTTATTAGTAAATTTTAGTTATTCGT
>PVIC010047334.1:0-13912 GCA_004025085.1 Thryonomys swinderianus | reverse complement strand
CCATAAAGAATGACAAGATCGATCCATTTAGGTGCAAATGGAGACATCTGGAGGATATACTAATAAGTGAAATCAATAGATCACAGATAGACAATTCCCGGATCTTCTCTTTGGCATGAACACCTGTAGATGCAAATGAGTTCTAGAAAGTAGGACAGCTTTTATAGAGTGGAATATTTCTATAGAAAACTTGGTGTGGTAATGTGATGAGGGGAAGGAGTAAATATGATACAGAAAGAAAATTAAAGAGCATGTATATATGTGGGGAGGGGGTAGGGGGTGGGGATATGGGTAAAAATGAGAATTAACTTGTGGCGTATACTGGTACAAATTTCCCAATGTTATATGTGATTTTGAGATGTATATAAATTGTACCAATAAAGAATTCAATTTTAAAAAAATAATTTTATGCAAAAGAGTCAATGTTAGAAACAAATGCTCATCAACGGGAGATTGAATAAATAAATAGTAGTATATGCAACCAATGAAAGCCTATATTGCAGAGAAAAAAATAACCTGCTCATGCATATAACATCAAGAACCTTATGTTGAGTGAGCAAAACCAGACATAGGTATGATTTCATTTTGTGAAATTAAAGAATGGTGAACTAGCTGAGGTGGACAACAGACAGGCTATTGGTTAGCAGCTGGGTAATTATGGAAGCACAGACTGGGGAGGGAACTTCAGGAGATAACAGAAATGCTTTATATCTTGGTCTCGCTGATGCTTATAAGAAGGGGAGGAAGGAGGTTGTGGGAATATGTACTTATCCAGTAAAAATTATCAAGGTTCACAATTAGTGTTAGCTCACTTTACATAGTTTATGTCTATAACATTTTAAAGTGAATTGCAACATAAACTGTAATAAAAACATAGAATGAATTGTACTTAAGCCATTTACATTTGAATGGCTAAAGCCAGATATGTTTCAGTGTTCAACATGTCTATGTGTCTAAAATGATCAGCCTTCAACAAACCCTATTGGTTGGTATAACAAAAATAATTGGTGGCTACAGTCATTCATCTATTCATGTAGCTTAAAACCTTTAAAATTGATCTCATGTTGTGTCATTTTCAAACCTGGTAAGTCTAATACTATGAATACATTATATCTCAAGAGGTCAGTTTTATGAAAAAGAAAACTTTTAGATTTAAAATCTAAGCAGTCTCTTGTTTATATCTGTCTTTTTATTTTGCACAACACAAGTGCTGTGAGGATTTTCATGGGCCTTAAAGAAATTTTGAAAGGCAATATAGCCTGGTGATATACAAACTTAACCATTTTCTAGAAGTATGATTGTGACAGTTATTGTGTTAGTTTAAGTAAAAAAATGCCGAACTAAACTGGATCTAGTTTTGAGTATACTTGATGGGATTTACTGAAGACAGAATTTAGTACCAGAGAAGTGAGGTTGTTCCTGTGACATTACCTGGCCACGTGGCTCAAGAGCCTTTGGAACTGGCTGTGGAAAGACTTTGGATAGGTTTAGAGATGCTGGATGAAGAAGCAGCCCTTGAATGCTTTAAACTATACCTAATGGTCAGAGGTTAGAAGACCAGAATGCTGATAGAAGTACTGCTGGTAAAGACCAGGATCAGGAGGTTTCTGCTGGGAAGAAGAACTACATTGCCTGTTGAAATCTAAATGTGTGTTATGCTTTAGCAGAAAGTTTGTCTGCAATTTGAGAATGTAAAGAGATTGCCTGAGGGCCGGAGGATTAGCTCAGTGGTTCCAGAGCCTGCCTTGCAAGCGCAAGGTCCTGATCAATCCCCGGAAACCACATACAATGCTGGGCATGGAGACTCACGCCCACCAACAATCAATACCGCCTACCACAGTTCGGGGCGTGGTGGCTCACGCCTGTAATCCCAGCACTTGGGAGGCAGAGGCAGGAGGATTGCTGAGTTCACAGCTTGCCTAGGCTACATAGTGAGCTCAGAGCCAGCCCAAACTACAAAGCGAGACCCTGTCTCAAAAAAAAAAATAAATAAATAAAGAGATTGCCTGAGACTGAGATTAAGGGTGGCAGACTAATTAATCTGCCAGAAGAAATTTCAAGACACTCTAATGTTGAAGCTGTGGCATGGCTACTACTGGGGGCTTCTAGCCAGATCTATATTGACAATCAAGAGCAAAGAGTCCACCAGAATGATTAAAAAATTTAGTGTTTGGGCCAGAGATTTCGCTCAGTGGCTCTGACTCCTGCCTAGCAAATCCAAGATCCCTGGCTCCATCCCCAGTAACCACATACAACAATACCGGGCATGATGACTCATGCCTTCCAGCAATCAGTACCACACATCATAATGCCAGGCGTGGTGGCTCACACTTGTCATCCCAGCACTCGGGAGGCAGAAGCAGGAGGATTGCTGAGTTCCAGGCTTGCCTGGACTACATAGTGAGCTCAGGGCCAGCCTGAACTACAAAACAAGACCCTGTCTCAAAAAAAAGAAAAAAATCGGTGTTTGGCCAGAAAAGAAGCTCCAATAAAGTTGTGGACTGCAAAGAAAGCATAGGAAAACCTGGTTGCTCAGATCAGACAGGACAATAGAAAACAACACACAAGAAGCCGTAGGATTCTAGCCTTTGCAACCTCAAATTTGAAAAGGTGAAAGAATTTGCTTTGAGAAGAGAACCCAAGAGCACTGTGTTCCAGAATGGCAGTGGCCCAGAAAATTTGTTCCTTGGAATTGAGTTCAGAGTACTCAGTGCTCCAGGCACTCCACCCATAGGGTATAGACCCAAGAGAGAATGAAGCCTTGCTACTACTCCAGCTGATGGCAGAGCTTGGTGTTATCCACCTAGTGATGGTCTTAGGCCCACGCAGAATGTAACAGTTATAGGATCAGGAAGGCTTCCATCCAGATTTCAGTAAAAAGCCTGGGAGGCCAAACAGTGAACTTCTGGGAGGAAAATGCATGAAGCTGTGAGGGTGAAGCTGAAACTGCAGTGCAGACCTGAAAAGTTTGGAGAAGCCAGGGCATGGATTGTTTACGGAAGGCCACAAGGGGTGAATACATCTACCCAAAGAGAAAAAGTCATGAGAGCTACAACCAATAGCAGTGCCATATAGGTCAAGCTCCCCAAGTTCTTTGGAGTTCACAACTTGCCACAGATTACCAGGGATGCTAGGCATGGAGCAATGGATTTAATGTTTGCCCTGCTACATTTTAGTTTCATTTTGTTCCCATTCCTTCTATCTTCCTCTTTGTACTTTTTGGAATGGAAATGTCTATCTTGTGCCATTATATGTTGAAAGTGTTTAACTGTCTTTTCAGTGTAGGACTTGCAACTAAGAATTTGTCTTACATCTCAGGGGAGACTTTTAACTTGGAATTTTTAGTAATGCTGAAACTGTTAGGACTCTGGCAACTCTTTAGAGATGGACTAAATATCTTTTGCATAAAGATACACATGAATCTTTTGGGAGCCTAGGGTTAAATGTTATGGCTTGTATCTAGATGTCTCCAAAAGATTTATGCAGTCATAGGTGGGGCTTTTCAGAGATGGCTGGATCTACAGTGGGTGGTGCTAGGATTAAGGATATGGTGCTGTGATTAATTTGTGGTGGGTGCCAGAATTAAGAATGCCCCAGCCTGGATATGAATGCCACCCACCCTAAGTGCAAGTAGCATGTATAGAAGATAAGGGACAGAAAGAGGGCTGCTGCTGTTGCTTGCTGCTGATTATTTGCTTCCTTGATACTTCACTGCTTGGCTACCTTCCTCCTTCTAATCACTGTGAACTGTGTCTCCTTTGCAATGCTACCCTACCTTGGCCAATTATGAACTGAAACCTCTACAAACTGTGAGCTACAGTAAACTGCTCCTTTAACTTTGGACATCAGGAATTTTGTCTTGGCAATGAGAAAGTAACTAAGAAAATGCTCTTAGGCAGTGGCCCTAGTATAGGAATATTAGTTCCAAGGATTACATAAGTCAGTATGTTTAGGGCTTAGAATAGTGTCTGGCACATAGTACATGTTAATATACATTAGCTCCCTTTATTATTTTAGAGGAAGCAGATGACAGATACAGAAGAAATTCTATTACTATGGTATCTTCTTTCCTATCATAAAAGTAAAAAGTAATTTTTGTGACTTAGTTTTACAAATAAAGATTAATTTTCTTCCCCAAAAGCAATATTTTTGTGTCTAACTCCTCTTAGAAACAGAGATTCTGTGGGTGTAATAATCTTAGCACACACATATGTATTTCATCTGGCTAAGAAGCAAACAGAGCTCCTCTTCCTGGTCTGCAGACCTGTGAGTAAAAGGAAAAAATGTTTATTGTATGGCACTGAGGGGCATTTTTAGAAAACATTATGTGTTAATGTCTGACTAATACAATGGGATGGTTATAGTCAAGGGCAGAGGTTGGTAAACTATGACTTGTGGACCAATTCTGCCTACATGCTTATTTTATATGGTTCTTGAAGTAAGGAATATTTTTATAGTTTGAAAGAATTATTCAATAAAGCAAAGAATATACAACAGAGACCTCTAAGGTCTACAAAACCTAAAATACTGTATTTTATAGAAATAGTTTGCTGATTTCTGGTTTAAAGTAAATGATGAGGAACAGAAGGATACTGTAGTGGTTTATGCCTATAATCCTAGCACTCTGGGAGTCTGAGGGAGGAGGATTGCAAGTTCAAGCCCACCCTAAGCAATTTAGTGACCTGTTCCTGAAAAGGGGTGGGGATGGAGATCAATGTGAAGGCCATGAGTGGTTTAAACCTAAAAGTTTTTTTTTTAAAAGAGGAAATAGAAATTACCACTACAACCATGAAAAAGGAAGCGCCATTTAATAGGCATATCACTTCTGAATAAATCTAGAAAGCTGGCCTTAAACTTTGACTATATACTACTGAGTGAATAGAAGATTGCTACTTTTGGTGCAGCTCAGTATGTAAATGTATGAAGTGCCAGGAGATTGTAGGGGTTCCTATAACCCACATACACAAATAACTGCTGGCTGTGTTCCTATGTGACAGGACTATTGACAAGGATGACTAAGAGAGAGACTACCAAATAAGCACCTTATAAACTGAAGGTAATTTCTGCCACTCTAATAATTCTTGAATTATCTGTGGACTGTATTCAGTTAAGAACAATTCCCAAGCCCTTAGTTTATTTCCCTCTTGCAGAACTACATATATATTTTATGTTCTTTGATCTACATTGGTGATGCTGGCTTTTATTAGACAGTAGTCTCCTGGAAAACATAACAAAAACATTCTATAGCAAACTGGGTGTGTGCTCAGTGTGAGCACTTATTTGTTAATATTTGTTAGTAAATGTAAATATTTATTTGTTTGAAATTTTTAGAATTTGTAGTTACGCGCTTGCTGTTTAGAATTGCATTGTACTTTTATTTGTGTAAATAGAAAAAACCTGCAAAATAGTTATTGACCTGAAATAACATATTATTCAAAGTAAGTGATTTGTGAATATAATAATCTCAGGGAAGAGGCACATATTTTGTTGGTTTGAGGCTGAGGGAACTTATGCAAAGCTTTGATACTACCTTAGGCTTGACTCTGTAATTCTTGTCACTTAAGTCGTCATTTCACTTGTGTTTTCCTGTAAGATGTAATTCAGGACTTTGTAAAGTGATATGAAGGAAGTCATTAAAGACCCCTTCAACCAAATTATCTCATCAACTGGATGCTTGAAGTGGTATTTGGCAGAAAATACAAAGCCATTTTGGAGGAATGGAGATAACTTCAAGCAATGCACTTCTTTAATTTCTCAGTTTTGACTGGAGTTGGTTTCAGGGTTGTGAGGAGTGGGCACAAAAACTTAACCTGCAATTTATCCTTTGAAATGGAGAATAAGGCATTACTTGTTAGATGACTGGAGTTCCATGGAGAAAAATCACAGAGATTTCTGTATATGGCAGAAGCAGTATTCTAAACCCCAACAACTTTGACAGGATGGAGTTTTCTGTCCTGGAAGGATAGGGTGTAGCCCTCCCCAAACACAGGGAAGTAGGCTGGGTGAACTTCCGATGATCATTTTTCTGCAACCTCTGTACAAATGCTGGTAAAAACAAGATGTTTATGCTCCTTAAAAACAATGGAATCACAGTTTTCAATGGCCATGCAATCCCATATATATATTAAACCATAGACTTGTTTGGCTTCCAGTCTTTTTGTGTTTTAACCCAGCTTCCCAGCCACATGTAGCTACCCTATCCATCTTATTCTGCCATATCCTATTTCTTTTCATTCCGTGCTTCTCCACAACTAACTATTGAGTATCCACTCTTCATAAAGCATTGTTGGTGCTCTGAAATAGAAGTTGAACTAAGCATTATAAAAATTTCATATCAAAGAGAAGATCTGTTATTTGCCTATCTGTGATCTATTTATTTCATTTATTAGTGTATCCTCCAGGTGTCTCCATTGGCACATAAATGAATTAATCTTGTCATTCTTTATGGCAGAATAATACTCCATTTTATTAAAAAAACCCTCCCCACCCACTATATACATGCTCTTTTATTTTCTTTCAGAATCATATTTATTCCTTCCCCTCATTACATTCCCACACCAAATTTCCTTTGGAAACTTCCCATTCTACAAAAACTGTCATACTTTATAGAGCTCATTTGCATCTACAGGTGATCATATCAAAGAAAAGATCTGGTATTTGCCTATCTGTGATCTATTTATTTCACTTATTAGTATGTCCTGCAGGTGTATCCATTTGCACATAAATGAATGGAACCTGTCATTCTTTATGGAAGAAAAATACCCCATTTTATTAAAAAAAAAAACACATCTTCTTTATCCACTCTCCAGTTGATGGGCATTTGGGTTGTTTCCAAGACTGAGCTATCGTGAACTGAGCTGCTATGAACAAGGGTGTACATCTCTCTTTCCAATGTGGTTTTTAAAATTTTGGAGGGGTATATTCCTAGCAGGGGGATAGCAGGGTCAAATGGGACCCCTAGTGCTAGTTTTCTGAGAAATCTTCACACAGATCTCCACAATGGTTGCACAAGGGGGTGGGGAGGTGTGGGTGGGTAGGGATATGGGTAAAAATGAGAATTAACTTGTGTCATATACTGGTACAGAGTCCCCAATATTATATGTGATTGTGAGATGTATATAAATTATACCAATAAAGAATTCAATTAAAAAAGTTTCAAGAACTGCAGAGTCCAATTGGAAGGTCCAAGTTATCTATATCCAATAAATAGCAAATAATATAAAACCACATGCAACTAAGGCTGCATTTGTGAACACACCTTTAATAGCTAGCCAAGGGCCTTCTTCATAACAAAACCAAAAAAAAAGGGATAAGAAAGAAGGAGCAAATTGCAGAGAGACTTGAACAGAAAAATATGCCTAGGGAATGTTTATAGTTTAGCTGCTACAAGAGATGGATAAAATTAATTTAAATACAATGAGCTAAGTACTCTTGTGAAAATGCTTTTGAAGAATGGAAAAGGCTGATTCTACTGGACAAAGTGTGTTAGGAGGTACAGGAGTGGGAGTAGATAATCTTGTTTGTTAATATGCTTTTTAGAACAAACTTTTTATTGTAAAATAGACATACAAATAACCACATGCAATTAACCACATGGATAATTTAATGATATTTAAGGCCAAATCTCTGTAATATTCACTCAAGTCAAGACACAGAACTTTACCACCCCACTGTGGAAGTCTCCATTGTGCTTTAAGCCAATCAGACCTCATTCATCTTCTCAAAAGTAAGCATGTTCTCCATTTACATTAACCCTCTTTTATGGTAGTTATCTGTGGCCTATGTGCTCAAGTGTCACTTCTGAACGTTGTGTTTAATCTTCTATATTTCTTAGACTTCACAAGTTCTTAGACTTGGAGTGTTTTACCGAGGCAGAGCTTCCCAAAAGTATGTGATGGTCCTGTGTCAACAGTGTCTCACCCCTCTCCAGATCAGTGCCTCTTTGGGAGGCTACAAAAAATGAGACTGAAAAAGTAGGCAGCAGCGAATGTTAAGGAATTTGCATTAGGTGCTGGAGGCGGGAGGGGGAGGACACTCCAGGAATGTTTTTCACTGTACAGACTCAAGCATTACAGTCTGGCAGATTTAAGAGCCAGGAGAACGTGTCCCCCAGGGCTAAGAACAAGCGCACTGTATGAAACCTGACACGATGTTGGTGGGCAGGAGTCTGTCAGAGAAGAGGAGGGGTGAAGAGGAGAGGTTGCTTTGTTGTGTGATCCATGTACCCTCAGGATTCCTCGCTTGCTGAGGCTTTCCTCTAGGATGACTACTCGTTATTTTCTCAGTGGGCACCTGCTGCTGGTGCCAAGAGAAGCCTTGGAGTTAGTGTAGCATCTGTGAGGAAGCTGACTGGGAAGGACAGAGGAGGGGATCAAGTAAGATTTACCTCCCAGCTTCGCAATTCCACCACAATCAGCTTCCCTTTTCTCTTTCTAGGGATTTGGAATTGATTTTTTAAAGCCCTTCAAAATTGGTGATTATCTTAAACCATCTCCAAGGGGTGTCTGGCAGATAAAACAAGACCGCCAAGCTCCATTCACATACCACTTCTCCAGAGTCCCCCTTATTTGGCTGGGTACTCCATTGCTCCCTTAGCTCACCCCCTGCTCTAGCATTCACTGTCTTCCAATAAAGTCTATAATTCACTTACGTTGTTTACTCCCTCTCTCACCTGAAAATAAATTACCTGAGAGAAAGACTATCATGTTTTGTTCACAACGGTACCCTCAGTGCTTAGAACACTATTTTGTACCTAGGAAACATTCACTCAGTACATATTAAATTTGGCTCACTTTTTGTGAGTGTTCAGGTAAGAAATCCAATAGATACAGCATGCCCCCACCCTCATCTCTGTCCCTTCAGCACTCATCCTTTCGGAGCATACTATGCTGCATATCTCTACCAGCTACCTGCATCTCTCCTTCAGAGACTTCTTTGTCCATCACAGCCTATTCTGTTTGCAGTAGAGGAGCACAGGTCAAAAGGCAAAGAACTAAGACCCTGAAGGAATAGCCCTCAACTAGTGGCTCACTGAGCATAGTTAGTGGAGTAAAACCAGTTACCCCTCCCCTCCTTGTCATAACTCTGAGCTATACAGTGCAGGTATGATTGCTCTACGCTAATGCCCTAGGTGCTGTTAGACTATAGTTGCTCATGGTGCTGCTTTTTGGAAACTTGAATCTTGGATTAGGGGCCTTCTCATTCCTGTCTTATTTCCTCCTAACTTTTTATTAGGGTTTCCTGGAATCATCTCCCAAATAAACCATTTACATTCAAATTCTTGTCTCAAGGTCTAATCCAGGCTAAAGTTAAGATAGGGAGTGTTAAAATACTTAATGATTATATTCATATACTACTTTTTATGCCTATTGGACTTGGAAACAAGCTGATAGGACATGGCTGAATTTTATTTGAAAAGTTACACTTGGGGTGGAAGACATAAGAACATTTGAATATTTTCTCACAGTCCCTATCTATTGCATTACTGCCGTCAAATTCAAAGACATTATTACTTGCCTGGATCCTACAGACCACAGGTGGACAAACTTTTTCTATGTAGCATCAAGTAGTAAATATTTTAGGCTTTCTAAATCATATGCTTTCTACTGCAACTAGTCAATTAGTGTGAAAATGATAAATGAAGATAACTGCATTTCAGAACCTTGTGTATGGACCCTAAAATTTGAATTACATACAATTTTCCTGTGTCACAAAACATTATTCTCCTTTTGATATCTTCAACCACTTAGAAATGTAACAATTATTCTTAGCTCTTGAGCTATACAAAAACAGGCAACAGGTTGAAACAGGCCAGTGGCCTATCGTTTGTTTATCCCTGTTTTAGACATTCACAATGAAAGTTTTAGCTCTGGACAAGGTGTTCTGAGAAGCAGCATAATGTACTGGAGAGCACAATTAACAAAGGCTTTGACATTATTACTACACAGTGCAACATTAAAAATCAATAGCCTGGGGCCAGAGGGTTAGCTCAGTAATTCTGGCGCCTGCCTCGCAAGTGCAAGGACCTGAGTTCGATCCCCAGTTACCACATACAATACTGGGCGTGGAGACTCACGCCCACCAGCAATCAACACCACATACCACAATGCTGGGCATGGTGGCTCACACCTGTAACCCCAGCACTTGGGAGGCAGAGACAGGAGGATTGCTGAGTTCGAGGCTTGCCTGGGCTACATAGTGAACTCAGGGCCAGCCTGAACTACAAAGCGAGACCCTGTCTCAAAAAAAGAAAAAAAAATCAATAGCCTTTCTTGCATGAATAACAGACTCACTAAGAGAAACTGGTGAAACAGTTCCTCTCACAACAGCATCTAAAAAATGAAATATCCAGGACTCACTCTAATAAAGAAGATGAAATACCCCTACTCTGAAAACCACAGTGCTCTGAAAAATAGATCAAAGAGGTCATCAGAAAATGGAAAAGTATCCGTTGTTTCTAGGTAGAAAGAACCAAGATTTTCAAAATGACCATGCTCCCAAAACTGCTATATAAATTAAGTGCAATCCCGATTGAAGTCCCAGCAACATATTTCACAGAATTAGAGAAAGTAATGGAAAAGTTCATCTGAAATCAAAAGAGACCTAGCATAGCAAAAGCAATTCTAGGCAACAAAGAGATGGCAGAAGGTATCACAATCCCCAATTTGCAATTATACTACAAAGCCACTGTGATAAAAACAGCATGGTACTGGCAAAGAAACAGACCTGTGGATCAATGGAACAGACTAGAAGACACAGAAACAACTCCAGACATATTATGTCACCTCATTTTTTTTTTTTTTGGAGACAGGGTCTCTCTTTGCAGTTCAGGCTGGTCCTGAGCTCACTATGTAGCCCAGGCAAGCCTGGAACTCAGCAATCCTCCTGCCTCTGCCTCCCAAGTGCTGGGATGACAGGCATGAGCCACCACACCCGGCACTTGTCTCCTCATTTTTGACCAAGGAGCCAAGCACCCTTACTAGAAAAAAGGTAGCCTCTTTAACAAATGGTGCTGGAAAAACTGGGTTTTAATGTGCCAAAGATTAAAATTAGACCTTCACCCTTCACCATGCACTAAACTGTAATCATAGTGGAGTAATGTTCTAAATATTAAGGCAGATGAATGTGATCATAATGTTTTCCTGAAATATACCAATATATTCCATGATAGGAAAAAAAGATATGTACTGTTGACACATGGATAAACTTTGAAAATATATCCTGAGTGAAAGAAGCTAGTCACAAAGGATCACATATTATGTGATTCCATTTCCATGAAATATCCTGAATAGGCAGTTCCAAAAAGACAGGAAGTAGTTCAATGCTCTCCTAAGGCTGGGAGGAGGGATGAAGACTAAAGGAAGTGGGGTTTTTGAGTTAGAAAAAAGGAAAATGTTCTAAGGATTATAATGACTGATGCATAAGTATGTGTATACTAAAATCCATTGTTATGCACATTAAGTGGGTGAATTATTTCATGCATGAAGTGTGTCTCAATAAAATTGTTTTTTTTTCTTCTTCACTAAGTCTATTGGTATGTTTTAGATGTAGATTATGATCACATTCATCATTGGGAATCTTTACCTGTGCATGATGTATCTTGGTCCTTTTTTTTCCCCCATTCCCCTTCCCTTCCTTCTGCCTCTCTACCCTTCCATATTTACAAGAACTTTGTATTTACCCTTCTCTGGGAACCTTTTCTTCCGATTTCATGTGATCTATTATGCATTTTGGTCATCATTTACACTTTCTGTTTCTCACACGCCTTTGCTGTCCTACAAGTCAGGAGTTGAATCCTTACTATTCAGTGTAGTTTTGATGAGCGATCAAAATGAGATGTACAGGTGGATGCTGGAGCATGGGCCGAGAAGAGAGGGACATGGATTCCCTGTGCCTGGTTTCTCAGAAAGGCTGAAAACAGTTCAAATAAGGATGGAGACGTGGCAGTGAATCATACAAACTTTGCAGTGTGGAGCACTTGCTATGTAACGGATCCTGTCCTAGGTACTTTGCATCATTATCTTTGGTTCTCCAAGTCTCCATTGTAGTTATAGTTATTTCTGTTGTGCAGAAAAAGAAACTGAGGCCAAGAAATATTAAGTGAGTCACCCTGGATCACTCAGCCAGTGACTCCAGTTTAGGAATAGGGGAAATTTCCTCAGCACAGTAGACAGCTCAGGAAAAATTCACAGCTAATACTATAATCAATGGGGAAAATGTTAAAGTTTTTCAACCAAGATCCACTACTGAGCACTCTTACCACTTCTGTTCAATGCTAGATGCCTAAACTGTTGAGAGTTTTAATCAAGAAAGAATGCTGGATTTTGTTAATTGTGTTTCTCTTTTCCTTTTCTTCTTCTTTTTGCATCAATTGAAATGAGTGTGTACATTTAGTTCTGTTCTGTTTGAGAGAGGTTTTCATTATGTAGGCCAAATTAGCTTTAAACTTGTAATCCTCCAGCCTCAGCCTAGAAAGTGCTGAGATCAAAGACATGCAAAACCATTATGCCCACTATGCATGTTGTAGTGTTTTGTTTTGTTTTGTTTCTTGAGACACAGTCTCACTATGTAGCCCTGGCTAGCCTCAAATTCACAGTGATCATCCTGCCTCAGCCTCTCAAGTGGAGGATTACTGGTATGCTCTATAACACCTAGCTGTTCATGTGGTTTCATCTTTTATTCTGTTAATGTTATATATCACTTTGTTAGATTTCCATATGTTAAACCATCCTTGTATACCAAAGATAAACCCCCACTCTTTCATAAGGTATAACCTTTCTAATGTGTTGTTGGATTCAGTTTTTCATTATATTATCAAGGTTTTCATGTAAAAGTTTATCAGAGAGATTAGCTTATAGTTCTTTTTCCTTCATAATATGTTTGACTTAGATAGCCAAGGTGGTACTACCATTATAAAATAAGTTTGGAAGATTCCCTCCCTGCTCTATTCTTTAGAGGAGTTTAAAAAGCATTCATATGAATTTATCTTTGTAAGTTCAGTAGAATACAGCTGTGAAGCTATTTGGTCCTGGGCTCCAATTTTTTAGAAGATTTTTTAAATTATTTCTTTCATATCTTTACTTGTCCTTTTATCTTTTCAGGCTTTTTTTTTCTTTCTGATATAATCTTGGTAGGCTATATTTTCTAGTAATGTGTCCATTTCCTGTAAATCATCCAATCTTTTTGGTATTGTCCCTTATTGTCCTTTTTTTTAATTTCTGAGGTATCTATTGTAATTTCTCTCAGTTTCATTGTTTCTTTTTTTTACTTTGTAGATTTGGTTATATTATGCTTCCATTGTCATTTGATTTCTTTTTTTGTTTTGTTTTGTTTTTGTTTTGAAGGTAAGGATCATGCTCAAAACCTTGCACTTGCCAGGTAGATGTTGTGCCTGCTGAGTTATATCCCTGGTCTTTGACTTATTCTTTAACTCATTGTTTGTACAAGAGTTCACATATTTATGAGTTTGCCAAGATTTTTCCTGCTATTGCTTGTCAGTTTTATATCACTGTCATCTGAAATACTTGATATGATCCTAGTCTTTGTAAATGTGTTAAGACTTGTTTTGTGGCCTAAAATATGTTGGATCCAAGAGAAAAATATAGAGAAACTGTTGAGAGTTTTAATCTAGAAAGAGAAAAAAATATATTTTTGAGAATATATATTTTGAGAAAATATATTTTTGAGAATATATATTTTGAGAAAAAAAAATATATATATTAAAGTCCCCTAGTATATTTGTATTAGTGAGTATTTCTCCTTTCATGTCCATTGATATTTGCTTTATGCTTTTGGGTGTTGAATGTTAGCTATATAGTTAGTATATTCTCTTAATGAATTAACTTCTTCATTACTAAATAATGGCCCTCTTTTCTCTTGTGACAATTTTTTTTTTTTTTGAGACAGGGTCTCG
>PVIC010047333.1:0-13915 GCA_004025085.1 Thryonomys swinderianus | reverse complement strand
GTGGGGAGGTGTGGGTGGGTAGGGATATGGGTAAAAATGAGAATTAACTTGTGTCATATACTGGTACAAATTCCCCAATGTTATACGTGATTGTGAGATGTATATAAATTGTACCAATAAAGAATTCAATTTTTTAAAAAAATTCCTCCATTTAAAAATAGGTTTTGGCTAGGGATTTAGCTCAAATGGTACTGCACCTATCTTGGAAGCACAGGGCCCAAGTTCAATCCCAGGTACCACAAAAAAAAAAGGTTTTAAGGGCTGAGGATTTACCTCAAGTGGTACCGTACCCGCCTTGGAAGCACAAGGGCTCGAGTTCGATCCCTGGAATCATTAAAAAAATTAATTATACTTTTAAAAGTAGGTTTTAGTGTAGTTGCAGGTCATGAAATTATTTCTATTATTTGATTTTAGAATATTTTTATCACTTCAAAAACAAAACAAAAAGCCTTGTCTTCCTTAGCAGTCCCATCCTTTGCCCCACTCAGCTGCTGGCAGCAACTATTTTCTGTCTCTAGGGATTTGCTTAATCTAGACAATTCAGAAAAATGAAATTGTACAACACGTGACCATGGTGCTTTGCTTCTTTCACTTGGCCTAAAGTTTTCAAGGTTCCTGCACATTGTAGCAACTGTCACCAATTCATTCCTTTTTGTTGCTGAGTAATATTCCATCCTATGTCATACCACTTTTTGTTAACTCATTCAACAACTGATTGAAAAGTTTTGGGCTTTGGGCTATCAGGAGCAAAACTTCCATGAACATTTGCATATCAAGTATTTGTCTGGATATCCATTTTCCTTTTTCTTGGGCCTAACTCTAGAAATAGAGCCACTGGCTATAAAGTGACTTTGAGGCAACTGCATTATTTTATAGCATGATGAGCAGTGATGAGGTTTCTGGCTTCTTCTCATTTTCACTAACACTTGTGTATTATCTCTTTTATTATTATTTTTTCATTCCTAGGGATGGAAACCTAGGGTCTTCACGGTTGTATCCCCAATACTTTTTATTTTTTATTTTGAATCAACAACTCACTCATTTGCTCAGGCTGACTTTGAACTTACAACCCTCCCCCCTCAGCTTCCCAAGTAGCTGGGATTATAGACAGCTGCCATGTCTCTTGGCTTAGTGAATCTTTTAAAAGTCATGCTAGTGGATATGAAATGGAATTGATTTCCATTTCCCTGATGCCTACTGATGTTGGGAATCTTTTCATTTTCTTTTGTCCATTTGTACATAGTCTGAAGAAATGTGTACTCATATTCTTTTGTCAAGTTTTAAACTGAGTCACTTACTTTTTGTCACTGAGTTCAAAGAATTCTTTATATCTTCATCATCCAAGTATTTTATCAGATATATGCTTTGTAAATATTTTCTCCCATTATATGTGCTATCTTTTTACTTTGTTGGTGGTAGGTCTTTGAAGTACTAAAGTTTAAAATTTTGATGAAGCCAACTTTACTTATTTTTCTTTGTTCAGTTGTGCTTACAGTAGCTGATTTCTAGAACTATCACCTACTCCAAGATGATAAAGATTTATGCTTATATATTCTTGTAGGAGTTTCATTCTTTTTTTGTTTGTTTATTTTTGAGACAGGGTCTCGCTTTGTAGTTCAGGCTGGCCCTAAACTCACTATGTAGCTCAGGCAAGCCTCGAACTCAGTAATACTCCTGCCTCTGCCTCCCAAGTGCTGGGATGACAGGCTTGGGCCACCAAGCCCGGCAGGAGTTTCATTCTTGCTCAGGTTTTCAATCCATTTCTTGATCCATTTTGAGGTTTTTCTTTTGTCTTGAGATGAGACCTTGTAGCCCAGGCCAACTCATTATGTAATGCAGGCTGGACGTGAACTTGAGATCCTACTGCCTCAGACTTCTGATTATAGCCACATAGCACCAGGCTTGGCTAATTTTAACACATGGGGTTTGATAAGGGTTCACTATGTTCTTTTGCATATGAAGAGCAACTAGCTTATCCTAATGCCCAAGAACTATTCTTTCCTATTGAATTGTTTCGGTGCTCTTGTTGAAAATCAATTGACTGTAAATATTAAGATTTATTTGTAACTCCCAATTCTATTGTTTAACCTGTATATGCCAGAGAACATTCTTTTGATGACTATAGTTTTGTTGTATATTTTGAAGTCATGAAATGTGATTCCTCCAACTTTGTTTTCAAGATTATTATTATTATTTTTATTATTATTATTTGTTGTTGTTGTTTTGAGAAAGGGTCTCACTTTGTAGTTCAGTCTAGCCCTGGGCTCACTATGTAGCCCAGGCAAACCTTGAACTCACAGCAATCCTTCTGCCTCTGCCTCCCTAGGCATGAACCACCACACCTGGCATTGTGTATGTGGTTACCAAAGATTGAATTTAGGATCTTGCCCTCGCAAGGCAGACACCGGGACCACTGAGCCAAATCCCCGGCCCTTCAAGATTATTTTGGCTATTCTGAGTCCTTGAATTTCCATGTGAAAAATACAACTAATTTCTCAAAAAAAAAAAAAAAAGTTGGGCCAGGGATTTAGCTCAGTGGTTCTGGCATTTGCTGGCAAGCACAAGGTCCCAGGTTTCTGATCCCCAGCACCACATATCTGGGCATGGTGACTAAAGACACAATCCCAGCAGTCAGTACCAAACACCACAATGCTAGGTGGGTGTGGTAGCTCACGCCTATAATCCCAGCATTTGGGAGGCAGAGGCAGGAGGATTGCTGAGTTTGGGGTTTGCTTGAGCTACATAGTGAGCTCAAGGCCAGCCTGAATTACATACAAACCAAGACCCTGACTCAAAAAAAAAAATGTAGAGCATTTTGGGCAGTGTTGCCTTAACAATATTAAGTGTTCAGATCAATGCATATGGGATTTCTTTTCTTTTTCTTTTTTTTTGAGACAGGGTCTCGCTTTGTAGTTCAGGCTGGCCCTGAACCACTATGTAGCCCAGGCAAGCCTCGAACTTAGCTATCCTCCTGTCTCTGCCTCCTGAGTGCTGGGATTACAGGCGTGAGCCACTATACCCAACATTGTAGTAATACTGATTGCTAGTGGGTGTGATTCACCATGCCCAGCTCTTTTCATATTGATGTCCTTTTTTTTACAGTATTTCAAGTAAACTCTAGTTCATGTGTGCTAACGAAAGCATCTGTCTATTATGTCCAACTTCTCAGCATCCTTGGGGAAAATTTTTATTGATTGCTGTACACACAGACACATTTTCCTGTATCTTTGCATTCCCTGTAATTGTTTCTTGACAACCACACATTTTCAGTTCTATTATGTAGAGACTCTGAAAATCAACTTTCCCTGGTATGTCCCTTCCCCAAGGGTCTGCATTGTTTATGCTGCTTGTTGTTTGTGTGTGCGCGTGTTTTACTTTGTTTTGGTTTTTTGGGGACAGAGTCTTGTTATGTAGATTGGGCTGGTCTTGAACTCAGTATGTAGCCCAGGCTGGCCTTGAACTCAAGGTAATCCTCCTGCCTCAGTCTTCCAATCCTTGTTGTTACATCCGCTGCCACCATTCAGTTTTTAACTGACTTTCCTACACTATTTTTGTAGTTTCTCTCCTTTTTTAAATTGCTTAGACCAGGGCTGGGGATTTAGCTCAAGTGGTACAGCGCCTATCTTGGAAACAACAAGGATTGGAGTTCAATTCCAAGTACTACCAAAAAAAAGTAAATTTCTTGGACTACTAACCTTCTTTCTGTTATCTTAATGGTCAGCTCACGATTGTCTAGAGATTTTCTCAAATGGCTTGAATCAATATACCTCCCTGATGTGGTATGTGTGTTGGTGCATGCACCCAATGCTTTTGCAGCCTACAATTCTGCCTCTATTCTTTCTTCCTGTTTGCACAGTCTCAAGATCAGTCAAAAATGAGAAATGAGGGACTGCTCATGTCTTTTCTGGGCAAATGTGGAGCCCTGTACATGTACATGGCTATCTAGATTTCCAGAAACATGGTGCAAGTTTTCAAAGCCACTATCAACATATTATTCCTAGAGTTTTCTTTAAAGTTTTAAAGGGTCCCACTGGCTTGGGCAGCTCAAATGTTGAGTGACCATTGCTGATTATTTCCAACAAACTGGGCATTAAGTGGTCTCTTTCTGGGGTGCTGCCAGGCAAAGCAAATAGTGACAATCACTTGGGGATTTAGTTTTTGGCATTGCTCCTAATCTGTCTGTCCCCTCCAGCAGCTTCTCAATTGCTTATCTTCACAGTTACCATGGTGGTAAGGCTGTTGGTTTTCAGGGCTACCACAGAGGTGGGAGGAGAAAAATGGAAATAGAGCAAAAGAAAAATGTCACAAAACTCACTATTTTTACTGAGCTCTATTTTTGCAAACTTTTGACTAATTCATAGAGTTCTGAAGTTTACTTTGACAATTTTTGCCAATTCTTGTTGCTTTCTATTCTTGAAGCCCTTCTCTTTTTACCTTTGTTTTCCATATAATTTATTTCACTGTAAACTTACATAATTTAATTTTTAATAATGGCCCTCCTTAACAACTGGCATGCAAATTTCTGAAGATCTAACCATTGGCACGAGCTTTCTTCAGCACCCATCAACACCAGGACCCTCTTGGCTGCCCATTTGACCCAGCTAAGCTCCGCAGACTTTTATTTTAGCACATGTAGTGGGTGCCAGGGCTCAGAAGTACAACTTACTTAGTACCAAGCTGATTTAATATCCTTCAGCATGCAGACCTTTGCCAGAACTCCCTGGCAGGACACATATAGCCAGTAGGGTCTTCCATGGGATGGCTTGGCATGGAACAAAGCTTGGAAAAGGTTGTGTGGCACATGTGAGATCAGCTACAGAAACAGTGAAACATTACATCAAATCCCGGGAATCCAATGCCAAATTGTGCTAACGCATGTTTTCTGATTCTCAGATGAAGATTAACAAAGGGGTTTTTATTTGTTTTGTAAAGGTTCTAACTAGAAGTCTTCAAGGCAAATATTAGCCAAAGGTATAAATGGTGAGGTAGGTGGTGGGGTCAAAGTTTCCACTGGACATCAACTGAGGAACGTGTACCTTGACCCCTGCTCTGTACAAGAGGAAAGTGTGTGTGTGTGTATTTTAAAAAAATTTGGCTTGTTCAAATAATAACAAAACCTGCTTTGTGATTGTAGAATGATGTGGGGGGTGGTGTGCTAGAATTATGATTAACTATCATGAGGACTGTGAGGCAGGGCCTACTTTGGGCCAGCAGTGCTGTGAACAGACACAGAGCGTTTTCACAGGCTATAATGAGAGTGTTGCCTGACTTTCTTGATCAAAAAAGCTTCCTGATAGGAGAAGCACAACAGAGTGTTGTCTGTTTTCCAGACCTTTGCCTCCCTTCTCTTTCCTACAGAGTGATCACCAGAAAGCCATGGAGCTTTAAGCTCAGCATGTCACATAGCTTGAGTGGGCCAGCTCAGCTTAGCTATTTAGTGGCTATTGCCTCAATCATTCCACAAAGTTGTCCCTGGGAATTGTCTGTGTGTCCAATGCTGAGTTTACACCATAAACAGCTATCATCTAGAATAGATATTTGGGGAGTTTGGAGAATTTGGCAGGTGTCTTTATGGCCAGTTGGTAAGATTCAAATTGTTCCTTTCATGCACAGACTGGACCATACAGCTTCTCCAGAAGAGCTGGCCATTTCCCCAACCCTAAGGCCTTTAACTGTAATATTATACATGATTATAAAGAGCTTCCTCCATTCTTTTTTGCAGGACTAAGTTTCCTGCCTTACTTGGGAGCTGCTTCTGACTGGTAGCCAGGACCAAGTCCTGGCACCATTCCTTTACAAAACACCAACCCCAAGCTAAGCCCAGTGAAAGCTCCCAGGCACTCCCACCTGAATCATTCAGACGTAGCTTCTGTCCTCATAGAGCTTACAGTCAGTCACATGAACAATAAAACATGGCAGTCCATCAAAGGGCCAGGGGAGGGCAGTAGGAGACACTTGTCATTTGTTCCCAAAACAGGGAGAAGCTTCACAGATGAAGTCATCTTTCAGTTGTGTCTTGACAGATGAAAGGAAAAGTGTCTTCCAGGTGGATAAGAGGTTACAGGAAGGGCTCTCTTGACATAAGCTGAGTCAATGGATGACAAGCTAAGAGATGTTCTATTCCTGTTGAATTAAAATAAAAAACTCAATGCTGTTTGAGGGCTGAAGGTCAACCTAAAAGAACCTAAACAGCTTTGAACAAGTAAAAAAAGGCAGAAGATAAAACAGACTTATTTTTGGTGATAAAAACACGAAGGAAATCAAGATGATTTCTGGATGGATTTTTATGATGTTTTAGATATCTCTTTAAATTTAAAATAATTGTCAGTCATACTTACTGCCCACGCACTCTTCCGTCTGCAGGGGGCGCCCCGGCGTTCCCCTATCCTCCTCCTCAGGTGATGGGCAGGGCCTCCGGGACCGGTACGGACTGACGATTGGCTGCCCATCTCTCCATCAAGGAGTCTCGCCCTCCACCGCTACGTCACATGACGCAGCCCAACATGGCGGCGGGAGCGCGGCTGCCCTGGCCCGCGGCTCCGCAGGGTTGCTACTGTTGCTACTGTTAAGAGGCAGCGGCAGCGGCGGCAGAGGCGAACGGGAAGGATGCTGTTTCTGCAGCCGGAGCGACGGTTGCGGACCAGGAACCGGGCTGAATTTGGGCCGGAGCGACGCGTGGTGAGGAGCAGCCGGCGCGGGTGCCGCTGAAGCAGGACCGACTGGCGGACGGACGGACCCACGGAAGGCGACCCGAGAGCCGGCCCCGGGGGCCGCGCCGTGGACGAGATGCCGGGTCCGCCCGCATTGCTGCCGCTGCTGCTTTTGCACCTCGTAGTCGGTTATGCTGGGGCCGCGCCACTTCCGCAAACAGGTGCAGGTAAGCGGGCCCCGGCGGGGATTGGGCTGCGGAGCCCATGCGGCGGGGTGGGGGCGACGCAGATGGCGGGCCGGCTGGGTCTAGCCTCTTACCTGGAAGATTCGGAGAGCCCTCCCAGGGCAGGAGGTCGGGGAAGGTAGGTCTGAGGGAGATTTCTGCCGCAGGGGCGTGGGATGGGGGGCGGGGGCGAGCCGACGCCGTGGAGGCCGGGAGGGCGGGCGAGGTGGTGGTGACCGACCCCTCCCCTGGAGGGGGGGCGATACCATCTCTGGACCTGTTGCCTGAAGGTCCTCAGTTTATATCCTTTGTGGCAATGCTGTCCCCTTTCCAGATGTCACCTGCCTCTTGTGCGTTTCCCACATTTTACGGTAAGAGCCCGTTTGCTTAGCTCTCACTATAAATGCAAATGACTTGGCGAGCTCTGCGGAGTTTTCTCTGCAACTTTATTCTGAAGTTGTAAATTGATTTTATACGCTGTACTTTTTATTCAGAATCAATCTCTGGGGAGGAGAAGGAAACAGCGATAAATATTTCTATTTTAGGAAGCCAATGATTAGTTGCTTTGGAGTAACTATTGACAAACTGGCCTGAGCGTAATTGAAGTTTATTTTAGGGACGTGAGTGTGTGATTTTTTTTTCTTTTTTTTTATTACTTCCTTCCACGTTTTCGCATATCGTTATCATTTGGGGTTTATTATGGTAAATAAAACTTTAACCCTAGAAAGCATCTCAAATTAGCTTTTTTCAAAAAAGGAAAAAAAATCTAGGCTAGTTTGCTATTGTTGGCTGCTGATTGACTTTGAAATGGGGAGGGATTGATATTTTCATAGATTCATACAATTTTTTTTTTTTTGAGACAGGGTCTCGCTTTGTAGTTCAGGCTGGCCCTCAGCTCACTATGTAGCCAAGGCAAACCTTGAACTCAGTAATCCTCTTGTCTCTGCCTCCCGAGTGCTGGGATTACAGACATGAGCTACCACGCCCAGCACAATTCTTGGTTTGAAGTTGGAAGCAACCTTAAACAGAATTTGGTCTACTTTCTTCATCTTGCAGATGAAGATATTGGGGACTGGTGCTCAAATGACCTACCCAAGGTGACACAGCTAAATTATAGTTGGAGCTATACATTTAGGTCTTAGATTTCCTCTTGTGCGATTTTTTTTTTAATGTTCACCTCGAGATTTGTAACTGTTTCAGAGCACTCTTGAGGTCTAGAGTTAGTTTAGAATGTTAATAGGGAGCAGAATATGGAAATTCTGCCTGCTGGAAAGACATCTTTTTTTCCCAAGCAAATCTACAATGAAAGCTGTACATAATTGCTTTCCACCAGATTATGCCTGTAAGTGTCCTTGGTTAAGTGTAAAATGTTATTTCATCAGTGTCACTCCCTGAAATCAGTTCTTTTAAGGTGAATTCTGTGTTTGATCCGAAGTATGTAGGGAGCCCAGGGATAAATCTCACAAAGCTCTGGGAAGTTAACAATGGTAAGATAGTGCTATTGATAATTAAAGATGTTGATGTTGAAATTGAAAATTAGTGCTAGGGTAGGCTAGTGGATAAAGAGTGTATGTCAAAAGGATTCAGGAAGCTTCTAGAAGTGTTTGCACTTAATCACATTTTTAATGTTTTTACACAGAGGTTCTTTATCAAGATCTCAGAAAATGTGTCTGCCTGTACATCTCTTCCATGCCTTTTATCCTTTTGTTTTACCATTTTATGCAGATTTGAGTTACAAAAGTTTGAATTTTTTTGAGTGTTGAACAAAGCACTCAGAAAAATCAGTTCATAAATATAAATAATCTTGATAGAAATAAAGTCCAAGGAAATAATTTGGTGATTTATGGCAGCTTTTACAGATTTCCCTTTCATATTCTGATCCTGAAGGGAAGGTATGTGGATAAATGTATGGCCTATGAATAATAGGTACCTAGGGCTAAATTCTATGAAAAAAGGTGCATCATAGATATGGGTCAGGTGTGGCGGTTTATGCCTGTAACCCCAATCCTCCGGGCGGCGGAGGCAGAGTGATCACAAATTTGAACCCAGCCTGTCCAACAGTGATTTAGTTGAGATTCTGCCTGGAAATTAAAAATAAGAAAAGAGCTGGGGATGTAGCTTACTGTGAAGGCCCTAGGTTTGGTCCTCAGTACAAAATGGAAAAAAGAGCGAGGTTGTCTTTCCATCTGAAAGATGTTTTTGACTAAAAAGAGTAAGGAAACCTTTCAGCTAATCTTGATTAATGAGCTTACTGATTAAGAAAGAAGAACATCTCTTGAACATGTGTGTTGGAGAAAAGATCAGTTACACATTTAAAATGTCAAGCTTCTGATGATTTAGGGGCCTGTACTTTGGACCAAGATAGGGCTAGCCACTTTCAAGTGCAGATAGACTATTGCATCAGGTCTTTTGCCTCCTTGGCCTTACTCTTTCTAAAGTTAATTTAGTGGTCCCAAGGAGAAAGCATGCTTATCAGAAATAGTTTAAAAAGATACTTGAGATGTATCTTTTGTTAGGGTGTTGGGAGGGCAGAGCCTTGACATTTAGTCCACAGCTGGCTGTAAACTATCCATGTAACACAGGTTGACCCAGAATTCTTTTTTTTTTTGAGACAGGGTCTTGCTTTTTGTAGTTCAGGCTGGCCTTGAGCTCAGTATGTAGCCCAGGCAAGCCTCGAACTCAGCAATCCTCCTGCCTCTGCCTCCCAAGTGCTGGGATTACAGGTGTGAGCCACCATGCCCAGCACTGTGGTATGTGGTATTGATTGCTAGTGGGCGTGAGTCACCATGCCCAGCATTGTATGTGGTTATAGGGATCGAACTCAGGACCTTGGCGCTTGCGAGGCAGGCGAGGCAGGTGCTGGAACCACTGAGCAAAATCTCTGCCCCAACCCAGAATTCTTGATCCTCCTGCCTTCTGAGTGCTGAGATTATAGGCATGTGCTACCATGCCTTGTTCTGCAAGCCTGTTTAGTGGGGAAACAAATGAGATTATTAGATACATTTCAGCTTTTAAGTTAAAGTTCATTTATCCACAGTGTCTTCGTTGTACAGAATCATTTCTAAGTTTGGAAGTTGAAAATATGTTTATTCAGTGAATCATAATAAAGTTATGTAAATATATGGATTGCTCTTGCCTAGCAGGCCAGAAGACATTTCCTTCTTTTTTTTTGTTTGTTTTGTTTTTGAGATAGGATCTTGCTGTGTAGTTCAGGCTAGCTTTAAACTTGTGGCAGTCTTCCTGCCTCAGCCTCTTTTTTGTTTGTTTGTTTTTTGAGACAGGGTCTCGCTTTGTAGTTTAGGCTGGCCCTGAGCTCACTATGTAGTACAGGCAAGCCTCGAACTCAGTAATCCTCTTGTCTGCCTCCTGAGTGCTGGGATTACAGGCATGAGCCACCACGCCCGGCACTGTGGTATGTGGCATTAATTGTTGGTGGGCGTGAGTCTCCACACCCAGCATTGTATGTGGCTACCGGGGATCGAACTCAGGACCTTGCACTTGCGAGGCAGGTGCCAGAACCACTGAACTAACCCTCCGGCCCCTGCCTCAGCCTCTTGAATGCTGCAATTACAGACACACACTACCACACTCAGCTAAAAAGGCATTTCTTGTTTAAACTTAATTTGGGCCTTTGTGGCTGTGGGATGCCCTTGTACCCCTCTGGCTATGAGCCTCTTTTCCTGAGAATTCATAATTCTTCAGCAAGAGCCCTTGTTGTTAGTGTAAATTAAGACCTTGCTGGTCCTCCATGGGAAGCTTATGTCAAGAGAGAAAATCCACTGTCTTCACACCATGTTAAATGACCAGACTAATCATAGTTTATTTTCTTTAGATCACAGTTAGCAGATCATTCTTCTCTTGGAAAACATTTATGTGCCTTTTGTAAGATTCTCAGAATTTACCTCATAAACTAGGATTTAAAATAAAAAAGAGATACTGTATATATATACATGAAAGCATTCCCCAGCCCATGCTTTCTTATTAATATTAGGATAGTGGTTAGACAGGGAAACCCACTTCTATTGTTCTGCGGCATATTAGGTCACAGAGTACAGAGGAAGCTGTTAGCAGTTCCAGATAAAGACCTCACGGAAGCCTGGGACTCAGCCTCTGATTAAATGCAGCTTGAGGAACTGGGGCTCTCATTTCAAATTAAATGGACTCATATTTTGAAGAAGATTTCCAAAGGGAAGGAAGTGCTTTCTAAACACTGAATTTTTGTGATTACTAGCTCCTGAAAAAGAAAAATTATTTTCCATGAAAATTCCTTCAGAATTTATGTCTGCGAGGATTGAAATTGGATTTGGGTTGGGATTGCTGTATTTGCTTTTACATGGTGATATTTTTGTTACTAACCATGCTTGTCTGCACAGTAACAAAGAGTCTGTCCAGTTTTGTAGCCAGTCAGCACCGAAGTTACCAAATCCCTGCTGTTTTGCTGATATCAATGTGCTTTCTGTTCACGCAATTCTCTTGAAATTTGGAGAGTCCTTGGCCCTCTCTGTCCCTTGTGGGCTGTGTCACTTAGATAACGACTGTACATATAATAAAAAAGACATTGTCATATAAACAAGGGACGTGCAGGGTTCTAAAACAGTTAAGTGAGTCCTCGAATAAGTCCTCCTAGATGGTCATAGAAAAAGAATCCCAACTTTGCAATGTAGTTGAGAATAAAATTCACAAATTAACCATTGGAGTAACATGATGTCCTAGAAGGAACTTCACTTTGGAGTTAGAACTAGATGTATGGTTTCTCATTTTCACTTTACTAGCTTTGAGGTCTTATGCCAGTTACCTGGGCTCTTTTGGCTTCTTAGAACTCAGCTGTTAAAAGAATAATAATGATGTTGGGAGGGAGGGGTAGTGTGGTGGCACCCATCTCTGCTACATGTGTACTGGGTGATGTCAATGTCTTATTTGTGTCAGAGGTTTTTGTTTTGTGTGTGTGTGTGTGTGTGTGTGTGTGTGTCAGAAGGAGAAACAACTTGGTAGCTTGTCATAGGATTGACTAATGGCAGGTGGCTGGCTTCAGAGAAGGAACTCAAAGTGGTAGCTATATACTATGGAATGTTTAGAATTTACTAGATTTGAGAAATCTCTGTTGCTCGAAATAACTTGTTTTGTGGTAAATGGAGACCCTATAGACAGAAATAAACCTGCTTGATTTAAATGCCAGTGTATAAACTGGCTTGTTAATTCTTGAAATTCATAATGTTGGGGAACTATGCTAAAAATTTTTGGGATGATCTAGATTAGTCTGCTTTTACATAATAAGCCTTTTTTAAGCTTCAAGATGACTAAAGCCCTTGCAAGTGAACAATTGCTGGTTTTAAATTACTTAAAGGAGCCATGAACAATCTATGTTTCCTTGATCTCAAGCACAATTTTATAGTTTTTGCATAAAGCATCCCCACAGGCAGGATGGCTGGCCCGAGCTGATGCTTCTCCTTGAAAAAACGTCCTTTGGGAAGATGAATTATTTCTCTTTCTGTCTTTTAAAATCATGTACTTTTGCAGTTTACCAGCTGTGCTTTAATTCTTCAAGATTTTTATTTGCTACTTAGAAGTGAGAAAAGGCATATTATAGAAAAAAGAGTATAACAGACTACCACTTTTAGGGTTGTTTAAATTTGATTCTCAACTTTTCTTTGAACCTTCTTCTTGTGAAGGTAACTGTTTTAAGACAAAGTAAGGGAAATATGGTAAAATCCATGTGTTGGTGAAGCAAACATATTGAAGCAATGGATTTTAAAATTGTGACAAGTGCCTAACTTGGAACTATGCCCTTGCATTACAATTATTTGCCACAGAAAACGGGTATATCAGAAAAAATAACCCCCGTATTTTCCAAATGTTTTCTTGGCAAAGGTTAGCACAGTGGAGCAATCTCAGATCTCATTTGATTTTATTGTGCTTTAAGTGGAAAATGAGAATTATGGGCACTAAAGGTCCCAGATCCCTGAACCCTAACTACCGCGAGCGCCTCTTCTTCACCCTGCCCCCCTGTATTTGGCTCTTTCTTTTCCCCAGTGACCAAGAGTGATTTCCTGTCCCTGTGTTCACTTGGGGCTTTCATGAGAGTGGTAAATCTGACATTTTATTTGTGTCAATTTGATAGGTTTTATATTTTACAACATAAAGTGTGTTTGATTTAATATGTTAAAAAGGTTAAGTTTTCCTCTAGTCAAATAGATAAGCCAGCACATGTGCTGTGGTCACCGTAGGCTGTGGCTCCCTGCATCTGACCCTAACTTGGACAGGAGAGATCCTGACTTCTAATGCTTGCTGTAGTACAGGGTTTTTTGTTTTGTTTTGTTTTTTTCAGTATTGGGGATTGAACTCAGGCCCTTATGCATCCAAGGTTGACGCAGTACCATTTGAGCTAAATCCCCAGCCCTGCTGTAGTACATCTTGTTTCTGCCCCTACTATCTACTTTCCATGGCACTTTTGTGCATGTGTGTGTGTTTTCAAGAAAGGGCCTTCCTGTATTGTCCAGGTTGGCCTTGACCTCACTCTGTAGCCCATACTTAACCTGGGACCTGCAATTCTCCTGTCTTAGCCTACCAGGACTAGGATTCCAGGCATTCCCCCACCATACTTGACTTGTGACACTTTCCGAAGAGCTAAATTGACCTGCTTATCCCTCAACAAAATAGTCCATTTAAATTCCCATTTCCTAGCTCTGGAAATATTCTCCGTGTTTATAAATGCTTGTTTTTCTTCTCTTTTCTTTTTTCTCTCAAAGTGCATTTGTCACTTCTTTTTGTTAACCTCTTTGCAAACTCACTTGTTCTTGAGACTTCTGGCCAGGCCCTTAGAAATTCTTAGCCCAGTGCACTCTAGAGTGTGTACCTGTGGGACAAGATGTTCCTTGAGGTGCTGGCTGAAAACACTGCAATTTAGGTCTTTATTTATTTTTATTTCATCTTTTCTAAAATTTTGATTTTTGTAACCCTTTAAGAAATAAAATGTGGGGCTGGAGATTTAGCTCATGGTTCCGGCACCTGCCTTGCAAGCGCAAAGTCCTGAGTTTGATCCCA
>PVIC010047332.1:0-13922 GCA_004025085.1 Thryonomys swinderianus | reverse complement strand
CCACACCCTGAGCTGGCCCAGTTATATCTAGGGCTAACCATGAAGCGTGGAAGAAAACGAGGGAAAGTAAGTCCCCATGATTGGTATGCAAGCCAGAAAGGCAAAAAGGAGCCTAAAATTAAGAAGAAGAAAAAAGAAACAGAGGTCAAAATGGGAAAAAAGAAGAAAGACATGGAGGAACTGAAGAAGGAGGTGGCCATGGTGAGAACCCAGAACAGACAGACTATCCTCCACATCCTTTTTTTTTTTTTGTCCTGTGGTACCGGGGATTGTACTCCAGTCCTTGTGCTTCCAAGGTAGGCGCGGTACCACTTGAGCTGAATCCCAGGCCCCCAAACATATTCTTGACTCCATATTCAGGCCAGGCCCGTCTTCTTCCCCGCTCCCTGCAAAGGGCCTGAGGTCACCGTTTCCGCCTCGCTGACTCTATTCTCCTTTTAGAATGATCACAAATTAACCTTGGAAGAGCTGAGCGCCAAGTACTCCGTGGACCTGACAAATGTGAGTCAGGAATTCCCATGGGGAGGCGGCAGGTCTCTGGGACGCAGCCACAGTAGAAATCAAGGGCCTCGGTGTTTAGTGTTCACAGCGCTCGTGCTGTCCAAGGCCAAGGGCCACATGCCACTGCTCGGAACAGATGACAAGGGTACTTACTCACAGAGCGCTCGGGGCTCCTCAAACTCTTTGTCCTCAGGGCTCAAAGTATAAAGAGCTGTTGCTCATGTGGACTGCTTACCTAAATTTATCATGTTAAAAATTAAAATTGAGGGCCAATGATGTAGTTCAGTGGCACCGTGCCTGCCTGGCAAGCGCAAGGTCCTAAGTTTGATCGCTGGTGCGAAGGAAAAAAAGTACTTACAGAAATTAGAATTGAGAGATGTAAAAAATGTCACTCAATCCATTTTAAAAACAGGAGTGAACTCACCATAAATTAGTATCAATGATATTTTGTCAAAAATATTATTTTTCAAAACTGGAAAATGAGTAGCATCTTTCGTTAGCTCTATTTAGTCTAGCTTTTTGATGTAACATAGGTGGTGTTTCATAGCTCTCTTGTATTCTGCCTCTCGCAGTATGTCATGGCTCAAGTAGCATTCAAGTAGGCAGGCATGGTGATGCAGAACTGTAATCCCAGAACTCTAGGATTACACTCTGGGAGGCAGAGGCAGGAGGACCACAAGTTTAAACCCAGCTTGGGCAACTTGGCAATTTAGCAAGGCCCTGTCTCAAAAAGTAAGAAAAAAAAAAAAGACTGGAGAATATATCTCCATTGTATTAAAATGGCCTGGTTTTAATCCCAGTATTGAAAAAAATAAAATCTAGCCAAGCGTGGTGGCTCACGCCTGTAATCCCAGCACTTGAGAGGCAGAGGCAGGAGGATTGCTTTGAGTTCTAGGCTAGCCTGGGCTCCATAGTGAATTCAGGGTCACCCTGAACTACAAAAGGTATCTCAGAAAACTAAAAAATAAAAATAAAATAAAATCTACCATCCATTCTTGAAAATGAGAATGGAAAGACAATGTACTATTCTGAAAATTACTTAATTTTATGGGTACTTTGAAAGAGCTTTGGGACTCAATGGGCTTTTCCAAGACAAAACTGGGGAGTAGATGATAGGAATTAGTGGATTCTGCTATTATAGTCATTTAAAAGAAAAAACACATAAGCTAGTGCCCAATATTAAAGAGAATTTATATATTCATCCCTTTAGTTGGTATTTTTTTTCCTGTTTCCTAGTTGGATAGTCAAGGGTGTGCATTATATCTCATCACTACATTTGCCCATTAGAATTATGCCTCTAAATTTATCCATTTACCTGAACTCCCTAAGGTGAAGGGGCCATTCTTGGTCATGTTGGTATTCTCACAAGTAGTCCCCAAGATAAGTATTCCAATTCAAAAAGACTTGTAAATCAATCCACAAACAAACAAGCCAACCTTCCCCTGGAAGCTTGCTAAATGATAGACCTTCTAAAATCAAAATAGAAAATCCAACCTATGTACGAAAAACTTCCAGACTGATCTTCAACGAGTTGCTTTGGTCTAGACCCATCCTGAAGTTATAAATCGAATTTATAACCTCCCTGTACTATAGCTGCGTCTTTCGTCACAGATCTCTCTCCAGCCCTATTTCTTCTCCACACAGGGCCATAGTACAGAAAAGGCAAGAGAACTCTTGATTCGACATGGATACAATACACTTACACCTCCCCCTACCACTCCAGAATGGGTCAAGTTCTGTAAACAACTGTTCAGTGGTTTCTCCCTTCTGCTGTGGACTGGTTCCTTTCTCTGCTTCGTGGCCTATGGCATCCAGCTGCATTTCCATGAGAAACCTGCAAATGATAATGTGAGTCTCTTCACCTGGCCATTCCGGTCTCATGTCAGCCCTGGAAGCTCTTCTGCTCAGCAGTTCAATACTCCTGAAGTCCTCCAGCCCAAATCCCTGAGAGTCTCAGTGCCTCCAAAGGAGAATATGGCCCATCTTCATTCCCTTGGCTTTTAAATAAGGGCTCCAGGTTCCTGCCCCTGAGGTGGACGCTTTGGCGCAGAAATTTTCTCTTCTTTTCAAATCAATCATCAAGGCATGTTGAAGTCCTTTTTTCTTCCCTAGCATTATAGCCTCTTCATCTTCTCTTTCCCTGCCTCCTACACCACTCCCACATCTTGGCCTTTTCTGGAGAAGGTATAGGGCTTCTTTGATCTGTATTTTCCTGACCTGGGGTTTTCCTGACCACTCACCATAGCTCGGGATTCCTTCCCCAGAAGCCAAGTATCTTCTCCCGGTCTCAGATTCTTCTGAGACTCCCTGTTTTCCACCCCATCCCTTTAGCTTCGTGAGCTAGTTTTGTAGGATAAAGAGAAAGAAAAAGACTGCTGATGAGCTTTTCTTTTCCCTCCCCAGTTGTACCTGGGCATTGTTCTGGCTGTTGTTGTTGGTATCACTGGCTGCTTCTCCTATTACCAGGAAGCCAAGAGTTCTAAGATCATGGAGTCTTTCAGGAACATGGTGCCTCAGGTAGGTTTGGGGTGAGAAGATCTAGGGAGAGGAGGTATGGACCAATGACAGTCATTAAGTCCCTGGGAAAATTAATACTCTCTACAGAGTGAGCTGAATCAGGCTGGTTTGGAAAAAGTAGGTCTAGTTACTCTCTCAGGTATCCACGAAGACCACAAACCCCTGAGAAAGACGCGTCACCAAGAAGTGGTCTAAACTGGAAGGTACAATTGGAATCCAATGAAGAAACATCGTACTCACACCAAATGTGAACATTCTGTTTTTTAAGAAAAGCAAGATTGGTGGGAAGGCTGGATTCTTTAAATGTCAATGCCTTTAACCACAATGAACAGCTCTAGCAATGTCCCAAATTAAAGGTGGCCCAAGAGACGCGACAACTGTATTCAATATGTAGCCCTAGACTTAATGGCATTCTGGAGGAGAAAACACTGCTTTATTTTCCTTTAGGGCTAAGTGGTGAACCTGGGGGGCCCTTACATCCTAGGCAGATATTGTGTCACTGAATTATACCCCTGCCAAAAAATAAAGATATTTGGGGTCAAATAATATAACTAGAAGCCAGTTGGTAGGTTGAGGAATTGTGTCATTGTGAAACTCACTGAAACTGATAACATATCAGAGAATATCCTAATTATTGGGAAATTCTTAGGAATATTCTAAAAGACTTAGCATAAAAGATTGCAATGTATATAACATACCCTCAGATAGTTCAGAGGGGAGAAAAGTATACACATACCACACACATAGAGACAAAAACCAGTGATCAAAGCAAATGAGGTAAAATCCTGATAGGCAAAAATAAGTAAAGCTTATATAGGCATTCTTGGCCCTGTTTTTATTCTTGCAACTTTTCTTTTTATGTTTAAATTGAAAATTTTAAAGGTAGCTGGAAATAACATGATACATAGACAAGGGATCCTAAACATAGGCCTAGCAGTTTATAAAGGAATAGGCTCTAAAATTCCTTAACAATGTGATCATGTTCTAGAACAATAGCCTTGCTTCCTTCGGTGTCAATATAATTTAAGTTTTTTCCCGTTGGATAAGAGTTTTGAGAAATATTTTGGTAGTTGTTTGAACTAGGAGTTTGAAGAACAAACCACCTCCCAAATTTAGTGCTTTAAAATAATGCTTTCTCACCGTCCTATGGCCAGGTTGTTGTTCTGACCTGGACTGATCTCAGCTGGTGCTGGATGATCTCAGACAACATCGCTCATTTGTTTGGGGCCTCAGATAAGATGCTTGGGACATTGGGGGCCTCTGTCCTCCTGATTTCTGTTCTTCCAGGAGGATAGCTTCAGCTTGCTATATATGTGGCAGAGGGTTTCCTACAACAACGGGACCAGCCCCAACCTGAAAGCACTTGTTAAGCTGCTGCCTTCCTCGCTTTTGCTAATGTCTTACAAATGAAAGCATGTCATAGGCTTAGGGCTAAAGAGATAGATCCCACCGCTTGACGGGAGGACACATTACAAAGGCCCCTAAAGACAGAGATGTAGGAATGTGCAACCTACCAAAGACACCTTTAAGAATACTGTGGGGAGTGACATGGTAAAAATGGGGAGTCAAGAAGAATAGGAAGTTGTAGGAGAAGAGTATCATGGGGGTAGTAGGAAGGTTTAGAAACAACCTTGCACTGTCTTCCCATAGCATGCTGTGGTCATTCGAGGAGGAAAGAAGATGGAAATTAATGTACAAGATGTGGTGATAGGAGACCTGGTAGAAGTGAAGGCTGGAGACCGAATCCCAGCTGACCTCCGGCTAATCTCTGCACGTGGGTGTAAGGTGAGGAGATGTAGAAAGCTGAGGGCTGAGCTAGCATGGCTTAAGGTACAATGAAGGGCTGGGCTCAGTTAGAGAAAGTAAGATCTTATCATTCTGCGCCATAAGAAGTTGCCAGTGAGGTTGAAGCTAGAGACACCAAGGTACTGGCCTGTACATTTGTTCCTCTCTGTAGGTCAATGATAATGTTGGGAACAGATATACAATATCTACACAAGTCGATCTGCCTTTTTCTCATGCTCACCTGACGACTCATCCTCTTTCCTGTCCCAGGTGGACAACTCATCCTTCACCGGGGAGTCAGAGCCCCAACCCAGGTCCACTGAATTCACCCATGAGAACCCTCTGGAGACAAGAAATATCTGCTTCTTCTCCACCAACTGTGTGGAAGGTGAATATTGAATCCTAAGTAGCATAATTTCAAGAGCTCACCCTGAAACACATAGATTTCAAGAACTTCCCATGTCTAAAGGTATTGGGGTAAGAAGAACTGGTGAACAGTTCGTAGCTGTATGACCTTCAGTGAAAGGTCAAAGTCACTGTTGTCACCTTTCATAGTGATGAGACTAAAGGTCATTACCTATAGATTTTTGTGTAGGTGAAATGAGATAGGAAGTATAAAATGCTTATCACAAGTCCTCATGCATAAGAAGTGTCCTATAATTGTCAACTATTAATCTAGTAGTTAGACTACACTGTGTGTGCTGACATGGATTCAGAAGGGCAGAAAATTATTCATCCCTCCTGGGTTGTTCCTTCCCTGAAGCAAGCCTCTCCAAGACTCCGAGAAAGGACACTGGCATTGGACATTTGAGGTGCCAGAGGTACCAGTCAGACTTTGGTCTTGCTCCTAGAATTGAGGTGATCCTCAAACTAGGAGGCAGTTCTGGCCAAAGTGATGACAAAGGACTCAACATCATTATGTCAATCTCTTTAAGAGATTGGAGCACACTTGAAAACCGTGATTAATGCTTAAGAGTAAATTCTGGGTGCCGGGCATGGAGGCTCATGCCTATAATCCCAGCACTTGGGAGGCAGAAGCAGGAGGATTGCTGTAAGTTCAAGGCTGTCCTGGGCTACATAGTGAGTTCACGATCACCTTGAACTACAAAGTGAGACCCTGTCTCAAAAACCTAAAAAGAAAGAAAGGAAAAAGAGCAAATTCTGGGTATCTGGAAATAGCTGCTTTTTATTGAACACATGAATGCATTTTATTGAATGCACTATGTCAAATGCTCTAGACTTTATGTCCACTTTCACAATGTGATGTAGCAGGTATTATCCCTATTTTATACATGAAGGGCTCAGGCTCAAAGAAATTAAGCATATTATCAAAGGGCACAACAACAGGAGGGAAAGATCAGGACTTATAATTTGTCTCCAAGATTTATACCCTTCCCAAGACCCTACTCAGCCCTGAAAGATGGCTAATACCCTCCCTTGTAATCAAATAACTTAATTTGAAAATGCATTAAAGGGCAACATTAAGACTGAATAGACACTGAGGAAAAATATATATAGGAAGGAAAAAATATATATTAAAATTTCAGAAATGGACAGCAAAATAGCAAACTTTCTCCAAGATTACTAAACTTCTACTATTCCACAAACAAATTTGCTCAGATTTGTCCTTCCCAAGTAGGTTTTTCATGAGCCAGGTATGTGCTTCAGCTATGAGGGCAGGAGAGAAGTGTGTAGTGACATTGCTTTGGGAAGTAAGCATCTACCCGGCTGAAGAAGGGTGTATTAGGAGAGGAGCAGAACCCAACACGTGGCCAACAGGGCGGAACTAGGCCAAAGGAACTCCTATTAAACTGAAGAGTTTCTGCGGGACTTACAAAGTTTACCATAGACCAGTTTTCCCTCTTACTTTTCCCCAGAACGGTTTGCAAACTAACAGCGTAGCCGTAAACTGGACTCATTCCTCCTAATGGTCACGACTTTGGGCCGTATGGAGCTGCGATACACATGTCTTTCTTTGAATTCTTGTCATTTTCTAGGGAGTCTAAGGTATTTCTTTCATGAGATATGGACAGTAGAAGGAAGAACAAATCTGGCCCGGAATGTAAGATGCTTGGCCTACTCAATCTTCTCCTCAGTGGATGCCAATTGACCTGTCTCTAGACATGCTGGGATTAGGTTATTTAATCTCATGTTTCCCAGCATGGGGAAACTATAGTAGACAGACTAAAAATAAAGAACTAGACTTAACCATGGCACAAAACTGGCACAGATGACACTAAATTTTACCCACCCGCCCCATTAAAAACATGAAAACTTTTCAGCACCTCTCAGTTACTTTAGCATCCTCGCAGGATGCAAGAATGCCCCTGACTGAGTTCAAAGGCCAGATGTCGAATGCTTTTGTAAAATTTCCAGAAATCCTCCTCCACAAAATCACTCATCTGCAGTGTGAGGAGCCTCCCCTCAGACTCACAAAGACGAAGGTGACCTTAGAAATGGAAACCATGCGCTACACTAGGCTGGTGCTTGTAGAAGTTTCTAAATGAGAGCTACCCTACTAAACAGTGCATAAATTTTGCAATAGTCCTTTTGGAGATCCTAAATTCACCTAAGAGAAGAAAATAACTAATAGTGGAGTGTCTACTCTGTGCCAAACACTGATGGTCACTTTTCAAAACACCTAAGTTTCCTAGCTTTGTAGGTGGTTTAATCTCATTTTAAGATGAGTCTCACAACACTAAAGTAACTTGGCACAGGGAACAGAGTTAGTTATTCAGAAAGTTCTACTTCCGGCCCTGAGCTTGCTTCTAAAATAAATGCTATTTCTGTAACACGTTCCTTTCCTGAGTGACTCTGATTTTAGGAATCTCAGTCATTATGGTAAAGCAGGAAGAGTTTGGTTTAGCAAAGAATTTTGTCAGGCTCTTCATTTCAAGCCACACAAAGGAGCAGCTGTGTTATGTGTGCCTAAAGCCAAACAGGACGACAGAGCTGCCCTTCAGACTTGGGGAGCGGGCAGGTGCGGAGAAAAGGTCAGACAAGCACAGGGCCCAGCTGTCATGGCCCGCGCCACCCGCCAGAGGTCAGGCTGGCTCCGACTAGCAAACGGGGAGGGGCTTAGGTCAGGTAGAGCTGCTCCACTGCGGGCTGGTGGGGCCAGAGGTTTCCTTGCTGTAGGAAAAGAGAAGGGTGGTCCCTCGTAGTGCCGTAGTGCCGGATAGGTAGCAACGTCCTTGGCTTCTACCCGTTAGGTATCACTAGAAGTCCCCTCCCACCCTAGTTGAGCAATCAAAAGGTCCCTGGGCCTCACACACCCCTGAGGGTAGAAGGGGCAAATTGCTCCCCATTGGCAACTACCAGATTACAGGGTGGAGGGCTGCTGGAACAGAGGACTCTGCCAAAATGGTAACTGCTTTTCCTGGGGCTCTGGAAACTTCAGTTGCTGGAGACAAAAGAAACGGACGGGCAGCAGGGATATTCAGAGTAAGCGCGATGAAGGCCTTCTCTCTCGAGGGAAGGTGATCGAGCAGTGGAACTGGGCGCCTCTGGAGGACGGTACGGTTGCCTCAGAGATTGTTCCAACTTGAAAACCTACACAGGGGGCGAACAGACCCTAAAGTTTTCCGGAGGACCTTGCACGCCCACCTCGTTTTTGATCACGGACAGCTTTCTTTCCTTAGGAACCAAACCCAACAACCTTCCCGTTCCAGAATGGACATGTTTTGGTTGACGGCCACATGCGCACACACACAATAGAAAAAGTCTGTGTTTTTCTTTCTACTCTCACACTGAATACAAAGTCCTTCTGTGTCTAAGACGTGTGAAGATTTTCGTATTAACCACCAATTTTCCAGCAGATGCTAATTAGTGGTCCTAGAGCTCGTTTCAATTCTGACACTAACTCTCTAGAAATAAGCAAGGACTGGGGCTGGAGATTTAGCTCAGTGGTTCCGGCGCCTGCCTTGCAAGCACAAAGTCCTGAGTTCAATCCCCGGTAACCACATACAATGCTGGGTGTGGAGACTCACACCCACCAGCCATCAATACCACATACCACAGTGCTGGGCATGGTGGCTCACGCCTGTAATCCCAGCACTCGGGAGGCAGAGACAGGAGGATTGCTGAGTTCGAGGCTTGCCTGGGCTACCTAGTGAGCTCAGGGCCAGCCTGAACTACAAAGTGAGACCCGTCTCAAAAAAAAAGAAATAAGCAAGGACTGAGTTACACAAAACTGAGGTTGTTCATCCGTATCTCTGGCAGGCTGCTAAAAATCAGGGGTCCTGTGATCCATTCCTTGGGTGCAATTAAGTAACTAGAATGGCTCACAGAACTCAGGAAAGCACTTGACCTATATTTTCCCATTCATTATAGAAGATACTACAAAAGTGACCAGCCAGATGTTAGAGATACACAGGGCAGAGTGTGTGGAGGAGGATGGGCTTCCATGCCCTTTCCCAGGTTCCTCCACGTATTCACTCACCTAGATCTTCGCCAAACCCAGCCTTGCTTTTTCATAGGAGCATGACTGCTTACGTTACTGACCATTAGTGATTTACTCATCTCTCCTCAAAGATAGAGGAGTGGAGCAAAGTTCAACCCCCAAAGCTGGTTTCTCTAGCAACCATCTTCCATCCTGTAGCTCTCCCGGAGCCCACCAAGAGTTGCCTCATTAAAACGAAAAATTGTTTTATCGCCCAGGACATTCCAAGGGATTTAGAAGCTCTGTGTTTGACGCTCCTATCGCTCACTTACAAAGGTCTTAGGAACTAGGATCAAAAACTATATCTGAGAACAAAAGATTCTCCTAGCGACTCTGTCTTGGGTCTTAGGCCTTCCATGGCAGGAACTGGGGCAGAGGCTAATATAGGTAATTTTTATCACATCACGAAGTCACAGTGTAACACCGCCCCTTCTCCTTTGTCCACAGGATCAGCCCAGGGTATTGTGATTGCTACGGGAGACCACACAGTTATGGGCCGAATTGCCTCACTGGCATCAGGCCTGAAAACTGGCAAAACCCCCATCGGTACTGAGATTGAACACTTCATCCATCTGATAACAGCCGTGGCCGTCTTACTTGGTGTCACTTTTTTTGGGCTCGCTCTTGCATTGGGCTATAGCTGGCTGGAGGCTGTAATTTTTCTCATTGGCATTATTGTGGCCAATGTACCTGAGGGACTGCTGGCCACCGTCACTGTGAGTATACAGGGTAGATGGTGGCCACTGTGGGACACAAAAATACCCCAGGAAAATGAGGTCATTCACACGTTTCTTGTTGTTGAGCCACTCAAGGGCAGAGTACTCTTGACATATACGTGGATCGGAAATCATTTAGCTTCAAGTGTCACATTGGTCTTTGGCTGCCATATTTTCTGATGCTTTCTCTTTCTCGTCAGCGAGAGAGGAAACAAGTTAGAAGGGAGATAGCCTTGGACTCCGGGTCATCAACAGCGAGTTTAAGTCCTGAATGTATTAGCTAACTTGGTAACCTTGGCCAAATCACTTCACATCTCCAGGCCTCAATTTATTCACCAGGTTATAGAGAAAGAGTCATTTATAATTATAGAACCCTGCTGGGAAGGACTTTAAAGGCCCTATAAATTCAGTCTTCAAGCCAGTGCTGGATAGTCTCTATAAAACCCACGACAAAGGATTACTTTTTTTGAAAAATGAGAGATACTCCTTTTTGCCTCTGCCCACTAAATCACTGGATTGCGACAGTTAAATTTCATTATGTTGAGCAGAAATATGACTGTTTAATCCTTGTTTCCCAGATGAAAAAACATAAAATGAATTGCGTCTCTTCTACAGTCTAGACCTTTAGGGGTGTGTGTGTGTGTGTGTGTGAGTGTGTGTGTGAGTGTGAGTGTGAGTGTGTGACACTAGAGAATCAAACCCAGGGTCTTGCAAATGCTACGCAAGTGGTCTACATTAAGATACAAACCCAGTACTCTTTAGATTTTTGACGGTAGCCATTATGTCCCCAAATCTCAGGGGTTGGGGGGAGAAAAAAATAATTCTTTGTCCTTTAGTCCTTCTGCTTATGACAACGTCTTTAGACTCCTTTTTGTGCTGATGACATGCTTGAGGTATCAATATTCTGCCTAAAATAGAAATGAGAATAGTGCTTGGGTTGTTCTTGGACTCATATGAAAGCACTGGGGTTGGAGATATTATGTAAGTATACTGTAACCCCATGATTAGAATTCTATACTTACATTAACCACAGACTGAGTCTATATGAGCTTTTTAAAACAACTTTGCCACATATCCCACTTGGATTGAATTTATAATCAACAAATTCTTCTGGCTTAAAAGATTTCTCAAGTCCTTTTCAGCGCTGCGCTATCCCTTCCCAGTATCATCACTCCCTCCTTTCCATCCTAGTTTAAGGTTTTGGGTACAACACCACCTCCACATATAGCAGCATCTTCCACAGTCCAAGATTGGCTGCCACTGTGGTCCCTGGAAAGACTGGACCTGAGAGAGGGGTGCGGCCTGGGTTTGAATGGGAAAGAGGTCTCTGGTCCAAAGAGCCGCAAGACTTCAGGGGACAGAATCACCCTCTGATAATCTGGCAAAGGAATGTATGGAATCTCTCGCCACAAAGCACAAACCAAAATCCTTCCTTCATTTCCTTCACTGTGGCCACAGATGGACTTGCTAAGGAGCAAGGAGGAACAAAGGGGAAGTAAAAAAAAAAAAATTTCAAAACACACAGTGGTGTGAGCAGCCCACTCTCTGTGCATTCTCTCCCTGCCGCCGGCCGCAGGTGTGCCTGACGCTGACCGCCAAGCGCATGGCGCGGAAGAACTGCCTGGTGAAGAACCTGGAGGCGGTGGAGACGCTGGGCTCCACGTCCACCATCTGCTCCGACAAGACGGGCACCCTCACCCAGAACCGCATGACCGTCGCCCACGTGTGGTTTGACGGGACTGTGTTCAGTGCCGACACCAGCGAGGCCCAGACTGGTGACTAGTGGTATTGGTGGACCCAGAGTGGCAGGATTTGGGGGCCGTGGTGGGCAAACTGAGAGAGTCCAGTCACAGAGTTGGCTGGAGAGCTGAGTGGAGAGAAGGACAGAGTAGGGTTGGAATCAGCCCCCGCTTAAGAGCTTTCCTCTGCCTTATAGTTCTTTCCTTCTATCTCTCCAGGGAATTTCGCCAAGGGCTCTGAAACCTGGTTCATCCTGGCCCAGATTGCTGGTCTCTGCAACCGGGCTGACTTTAGAGCAGACCAGGAAGGCCTGCCTGTAGCCAAGGTGTGTCAGGCCCAAGGGGGAAGAGGGTCCCTCAGTGTCCAGGATATCACCTGTCCTCTCCCCGCACCTTCCTTGCTGGTATGCAGTGAGTCCTCCCAGCCACCCTCTCCCTGTGGCCACAGGTGAGCCCTGTGTCCAGGTTGGCACACCCTGGCTTACTATCCAAATTCACCCTGGCAGCGGGAGACAACAGGGGATGCTTCAGAGTCAGCCCTCCTCAAGTTTGTCGAGCAGAGCGGCAACTCTGTGAAGAAGATGAGAGAGAAAAACCCCAAAGTGGCAGAGATTCCCTTTAATTCTACCAACAAGTACCAGGTACAGAACTAACAAAGATAGGAGACAGGTGATGGGGGAGGGGCTCGTCCATGGGGAAGGGTACTTGGCCTTTAGCTTCAACCCTGCAGCAGTGAGATAGCTCCAGAGAGAAACAACCCAATTAAGAGAAAGGCGCAATTCCAGAAGAGGTAACAAACAGGCCAAGAGAAGTGAACTGGGTGACAAAGGGATGTTACATCCTAAGCAGAACTCTGACTTCCACTGCAGAGAAAGCAAGTTTAAAAAATAAACAAATGTGCCAGGCGTGTTGGCTCACGCCTGATCCCAGCACTCAGGAGGCAGAGGCAGGAGGATTGCTGAGGTCGAGGCTTGGCTGGGCTCCATAGTGAGCTCAGGGCCAGCCTGAACTACAAAGGCGAGACCCTGTCTCAAAAACAAAAAAATAAACAAATGAACAGTTCTCTGAAGTGTTACAAGGGGCAGAGGCTAGTCAGTGAAGGTCAGGTTTTAGTCACAAGCAGCTGCTAGAGGTACCTGTGTCGGCCATGAGATTTGCCACTGCAAAACAAGGTCGTGTCTGCAGGATATTCTATTTTAGTAACCATCAAGCAATTCCTTTCATTAAGTACCTGCATTTCCAGAGGCTACTATCAGACATGATGGTGACCAAGAGTCTCCAACATGGTTGTGAAGTTGTTCATTTCCCAGGGACTTATTGATCCCCGACCTAGGGAGGAGTAGACAAGAGGAAAGGAAATGTTACGCGGGGAACAGCAGTCCGCAACAGTGAAATCCACAATGAATTGCTCATTTCCTGCGTTGCTGTAAAGGCTGGGCTTTCATGTTTGTGTAGCAAGGGAAATGAAGCCCCCAAGTCAGGTTTGCCTTTCTGTCTTAAAAAGCATGCAATAAAACAACACAATCTGTATAGATTTTTTAAAACGCAGTTCCCTGTACAGTATATTCATGTTGATTACTGAGTAAGCAAGAGTTAAACAGATCCATACCTTTCTGTCTCTCTTGGTTTTTAGTTGGTGTAATAAAATAGGCCTCTAGGCTCAGACTGCAAATCTGATTTCCACTTTTTCGACATTTGGTGGCTTCATTTGGTAGAAGAATTTTGTGGCTTGGCAAAGCCCACCTTAAGCCTTTGGAAAGAATGAAATACCTCTCCCTCCATGTGATTCAAAATAAAAACAAAACATACCCATAACATTGAGAGGATAGCCAACAAATGGCAACATTCCCTCAAATAACTATGTTAGAGATTTTTCTGGGCTACTTAATAGCCAGCTCAAGTGACAGAACTATTTTATGACATATACATGTGAGACAGACCTGCTCAACAGGTGCTTGCTCTGGGAGACAGTTAGCCACCTTAAATACCTCCCTATAAAGGGAGAGCCCGCTCATTGCAAGGGACATTTGGGCCTACTGGCCAGTTGCAAACCTTGCTGTCTTTGCTTTTCTAAGATGGAAGCGAAAGGAAAATCTTCCTTTCTGTCATTTCCAGTTTCTTCCTCCACCTTCTCTACCTGTAATCTTCTATCAAGATGAGATTTATCTGTGCACTAGCTTCCACCAGTCTTGCTCTTATCTGAGTCTTTTTTTTTTTTTTTTT
>PVIC010047331.1:0-13916 GCA_004025085.1 Thryonomys swinderianus | reverse complement strand
TTTTTTTTTTTTTTTTTGAGCCAGGGTCTCGCTTTGTAGTTCAGGCTGGCCCTGCGCTCACCATGTAGCCCAGGCAAGCCGCCGCGAACTCAGCAATCCTCCTGTCTCTGCCTCCCGAGTGCTGGGATTACAGGCGTGAGCCACCACGCCCGGCTCCCTTTTATTTTTTTGAGATAAGGTCTTAACTATCTATTTCAGCTTGCTATGTATTTCTTGCTTGAATTCACAACGTAGCTCATGCTGGTCTTGAACTCAACGTGATCCTCCTGTCTCTGCCTCGAGTCTTGGGATTACTGATGTGAACTTTCTATGTTCTTTTTTGGAGACAGGGACCTACTAAACTGCCCAGGGGTTGAGTTGAATTTGAGTCTCTTGGCTCATCTTCCCTAGGTGAAGGGATAACTGGTGGACGCCACCGTTTTACAAGCGCCTTCTGGTCGGGCTCCCGAAGCTGCAGGTCTTCACGCTTGTCCTCTGGGCCTGGGCCATACTCTGCTGGGTAGTGCGCCTATGCTTGTGGGCACGGGCAATGCATCGCGCAAGACTTGGCTCTGGCCGGCTAGTCCCACCTTCCGCTCACCTCCTGGCTTTGGTCTGCACTTTGGCCACGCCCCGCAAGGAAGCCCCGCCCGCTTCTAGCTCGTCCCGCCCTCCTGGTTGTGAGCTGGCGCCGCCTCCCCACGTTCATCCCCCGGCAGCGACTCCGGAGCAGCTGCAGGTCCGGTGAGCGACGCTTGTTTCCGCCGCGGATCCTGCGTGATACCTGAATTGTCACTGTCCGCTCTGACCTGTCGGGCGGGCGGCGGGTCCTGCGTGGAGGTCGTGCAGTGAGGTGTGCAGAGGCTCGGCCGGGCGAGCGCAGCTGCGCCTCTCGGTCGGGAGCCTCGAGTCTGGCCTCAGGGCTCGCGGGACCGGGGGTCACCGCCCCCCCACCCCGTGTCCCGCGCTCAGTGAGCGCCGGACAGTGCGGCCGGTGATTCCCAGCCAGGGCGCCCCGCCCGCGACTCCCGCGAGACCGCTGCCTGAGGTCGGGACCCGCCAGGGGCGGGCAGCTCCCGCGCAGATGTCTCATCACCGCGTCACCGCACATCAGGGCCTGGCACAGGGCAGCGAGGACGGAGGGTTGTGCTCCCCAAGCCATTCCTAGGGCAGCCTTCGAGAGATGGGAAGCAGAGGCCCGAAAACTGTGCTGCCGGACCCGGACACAGGCCACGCACTCGGCGTGACCCACCCTGCCAGACACATCCGAGAAGGCGCAAGGCGCTGTCCTGAGTGCGGCGTGGAGGGGGCTTTCTCCCTGTCCATTGACCCCAGAGTTCCTAGTCACAGGACACGTTTGTCTGCGTCCCTGAGGTGAAGCTGGGAAAAGGGGCAAACCCTGCCCCCCAAAGTCGGCACCAGAGGGCGCTGGGCCCCCCACCCCCGATGGAGGCTGGAGCACAGGTCCTGGGGCCATGACTCCCATGGGACCTTCCCAAGACTCCCTGCCTGTCGCTGCCCAAGCCCAGGACAGAGGGACACGCATCCTGCCTGCTAGGTTGTTTCTAATACCTCCTGGGTTCCTGACCTAGGCTTCTCCAGACAGGCTGAAACAGGTCAGTGTGGGCTCACCGGGCCACTGGAACCCTGCTGGGTGAGGAGCCAAGACACCTGGAAAGCTCTGGTCTCCAGGCCACAGCAATGACACAGTGCCCACCCATCAGGCCACCCTCAGGATAGTAACAACCACAGTACTGAACTGCTCTGCTCCAAATAACCACATTGCTCCACTGGAGTCTGTTCTGGATGTGGTGGTGTATACTTGGAATCCCAGCACTCGGGAAACAGGCAGGAAGATCTCCAGGCACCTGAGCCCAGTTTAGGTTATATAGTGGGTTCAAGGACAACCTGAGCTACATAGTGAGATCTTGTGTTAAAAAACAAAACAGCCAGCCAGCCATGGTGGCTCACGCCTATAATCCCAGCACTCAGGAGGCAGAGACAAGAGGATTGCTGAGTTCGAGGCTTGCCTGGGCTACATAGTGAGCTCAGAGCCAGCCTGAACTACAAAGCGAGACCCTGTCTCAAAAAACAAAACAAAACAAAACAAAAAACTAAAAACAGACAGGGCCAGAGATTTAGCTCAGTGGTTCTGGCACCTGCCTAACAAGCGCAAGGTCCCTGGTTTGGTCCCTGGTAACCACATACAACTGTACCAGGTGTGGTGACTCACGCCCACCAGCAATCAGTACCAGACACAATGCTGGGCGTGGTGGCCCATGATTGTCATCCTAGCACTCGCAAGGCAGAGGCAAGAGGGTTGCTGAATTCGAGGTTTGCCTGGGTTACATAGTGAGTTCAGGGCCAGCATGAACTATGAAGCAAGACCCTGTCTCAAAAAACAAACAAACAAAAGCAGATAAAACTGCATTATTCATATATATACTTTTTTTCTTTACTTTTTTTTTTTTTTTTTTTGAGACAGGGTCTCGCTTTGTAGTTCAGGCTGGCCCTGAGCTCACTATGGTGCCCAGGCAAGCTGCCGCGAACTCACCAATCCTCCTGTACCTGCCTCCCGAGTGCTGGGATTACAGGCGTGAGCCACCACGCCCGACACTGTGGTATGCAGTGTTGATTGTTGGTGGGCGTGTCTCCACGCCCAGCGTTATATGTGGTTACCGGGGATCGAACTCAGGACCTTGCGCTTGCGAGGCAGGCGCCGGAACCACTGAGCTAACCCTCCGGCCCTTCTTTACTTTTTTGAGACAGGGTCTCACTTCACAGTTCAGGCTGGCCCTGAACTCACTGTGTAGCCCAGGCTAGCCTCGAACTCACAGCAATCCTCTTGTCCCTGCCTCCCAAGTGCTAAGATTATAGGCATAAGCCATCACTTGTGTGTGTGTGTGTGTGTGACACTTTATACAAATGGGAAATTAGGGGCTGGGGATTTAGCTCAAGTGGTACCACGCCTACCTTGGAAGCACAAGAACCCGAGTTCAGTCTCTGGCACTGCAAAAAAAAGAAAAAAGGAAATCAAACCCATGGCCTTGTGCATGCTGCAAAAGTATTGTACCACTGAGTTACACTGCAAGTCTTTTTTTTTTTTTTTTTTTTTTTTTTTTTTTGAGACAGGGTCTCAAAAAAGAGACCAGGCCTCAAAAAAGAGACCAGGCTAGGGCCGGAGGGTTAGCTCAGTGGTTCCGGCGCCTGCCTCGCAAGCGTAAGGACCTGAGTTCGATCCCCGGTTACCACATATAATGCTGGGCTTGGTGGCTCACGCCTGTAATCCCAGCACTCGGGAGGCAGAGACAGGAGGATTGCTGAGTTCGTGGCGGCTTGCCTGGGCACCATAGTGAGCTCAGGGCCAGCCTGAACTACAAAGCAAGACCCTGTCTCCAAAAAAAGCAAAAAAAAAAAAAAAAAAAAAAAAAGAGACCAGGCTATGTTGCCCAGGCTGGCCTTGAACTTCCCATACTCTTGTCTTGGCCTTCTGGGTAGCTGAAGAAATAATTTTAGAATGAACCTAAGTGGGGCTTTTTTGGTTGACATATTCAGTCTTCACCATAGCCAGCTATCATTACCTTCCTTTCATGGGAAAGGAAACAGCCAAGATCTAACCTCACTCCAGACTAGCACCCACTGCCATCTGGGAAGGCTACCTGGAGCCCGAGGGACAAAGGTGTGGAGGCCACAGACGCCGCTGGTGGGGTCCTCAGTGTGCGCACCCCAGGCACTGACGGCGGCTGACGTCTGGGAGGCAGGAACCCGAGGGTGGGCGCGGATCGCAGCGCTGCTGTCCCGGGCGCCCCCAGGGACGCGGGCCCGGCGCTCCCAAGGCACAAAGGCGGACGTTCCCACGCGGGGGCGGGGGGACAGCGGCGGGCGGGCCCGGGGGCGGCGCTGCGCTCAGCCCTTTCGCGGCGCATCCTGCGCTCTTCACTGTAGCCCTGGTTGGGTCGCGCTGCGCTGTCGCCGCCAGCCCACGAGGTGAGTTGGTGCGACGACCCCTCCGTCCCGGCTTGAACCCGTTCCCCGGATTGAGTCCTGCGGCCCCAGCTGCAGAGCAGAGTCGGGGCCCTGCACTGTTCGAGGACACAGGTGCGCCCCGTCCCCTGGGGGAGACTGCTCCCCACCTCCCCACTCGCCGCGCACTCTGCCCGGCTGCCCCTCCAGGACCCTCAGCTCATCACTCCGGCGGCCTACTTAGGGGGTGCCTGTCTCCCCAGAGGCGGACATCACTCTCTTGTGGGATACTTTTGTCTCCCCAGAAGGATTCCCTCCTCTCTCTCCAGATTGTGGACCCCTTTGTCTCCTCCTCTGCCCAGATGTGCTGCCCTTTCCTTTCCTGTGACTCAGTTTGGTCCCTGCCTCCAAAAGCACTCCTCACCCGCGTGAGGGGCAGACCCGAGACTTCCTCGGGGCTGGGGGATGGGGCAGAGCCTGCCATCTCCCTGCCAGCTCCAGCCCAGCAGGCTCCCTGCACGTAGGCAGCCAGTTGGGGGGAGGCCCCCCACCCCTGGCCATCTGCGCAGAGACCTCTGCAGATGGCCCTGTAGAGGAGAGCGCAGGACCTGCTTTTCCCTGCCTGGCCTCCCGGACAGTGCCCCTGGGAGCAGACAATGGAGGGCGGCCGCCAACCCAAGGGCCTTGGCCCCACATTGCTCAGGTGCTCACTGGGGGTGAGTTCGGCTTCTTCCACGTCTGAAATGGTGAGATGAGGGCTCAGGAAGGCAGGCCAGAGGTCTAGCACCTCCAAGTCCTCCCTGGTGATTCCATACAAAATCAGAAGGCTGAGGGCCCAGAACATAGCTCAGTGGCACAGCACCTGCCTGGCAAGTTCGAAGCCCTGAATTGAATTCGAGTACCAAAAACAAATCAAAATTAGAAGGGTCAGAGCATATGGGTGACCTTGAAACCCCAGGGACACCCCAGCGGAAGGGCCCTCTAAGCGTGGAACTCACTCCCCACCCCCACCTCCACCCGCACCCCACCCCCACCCCAGATGCTCTGCAGAACAGCCTGGAGCTTGGTTCTGAGGAGAGGACCTGGAATGCGGGGGACACACAACCCAGGACATGCAGGTAAGATGGGGACCCCTTTCCCAACTTCATTCCGGGCTTAGTGCCAGGTTCGTGGGCAGGCTGCCCTCAGCCAGGCTCTTCCCAGAGAGGGAGCCCATCGGTGAGCAGACCACGGACTCCTGCTCCAGCTTCCCCTGCATGTGACCCAGGCCACCATCCCTGAGCCCTGCTGTGTGCTGAGGTGGAGGGAGGCGCAGGAAGCTGCGGAGCCCTGGCCCTGCGCCCGGCTCGCTCCCTTCCTGACCCTGGTGCTGTGCAATGCGAAAGAGAACCCCAAAGCAGGGAGACCTCAGCCGGGTCCCAGAAGGAGCACCCTGTCCCTCATAAGCGTACGATGGGACTCACTGAGCCTCGGCAGGGAGTCCAAGCCCTGATGAACATTTGCATGAATGAGCACTCTTACAACTTCACCAAGACCCTGTGAGCTGGCTGGGCCGCTCAGTCTCTGATGAACTCACTAGGTCCCGGACAGTGGAAGAGCCAGCCCCCTTCGTCTGAACCAGTTCCAACGCTGTCCCCTAAGGTGGCACCAGTGGCTCCCTGGTGTGCTCTCTAGTAAACAGAGGAACCTTTATTGGGCCCCTCCCTAGTGCCCAACCTTATTCTGGACACTCTAGATACTCGTGAGGGGTACTGAGGGGCTGAGCCATCCGGGTCTTCTGGTGTAGAGGCCATACTGAAAGCCGTTTCAGTGAGCTAGTGCAATTTATTGAGCAGCTATTATGTACCAGATCCGGTGCCAAGTCTTCTGAGAGTGCTAGCCCGGAAGTAGGTGCTCTTCACTGTCCAAATGAGGAGAGGTAAAGGATTTGTTGGAGCTGGAGAAATCAAACAAGGATTCACAGCTGGCTCCAAAGCTGTGCCCTTGACCCCCGAAGAGCCCATGCACAGGCTGGCAGTGTATAAAGCCCTTCCACATCCAGCACCTCAGTTCCTGCCTCGAGCCGGGTTCCACCAGACACGACAGGTTCTGGCCAGACGTCTTTCCAGAAAACTGGGGTCGGGAGTGGAATGGCAGAGCTGCAGCCTGGGCCCTTCCCTCCTTGTTTGGTGAGTTCTAACAATCCTCCTAGCTGCTGTCACCTAATGTCACCTGACTCAGAATGAGGTGGTGGTGGTGAGGCACCACCAAAGCCTTAAACTGGCTCCTGGCACGCAGTAAGTACTTATGAAAGGTAGCCCTCTACAGTGAGGGATGGGCAGCCCCAGAGCAGCCTGCACCCAGCTCTGTTCTTTGTGCCCACAGCTGCTGGCCAGGGCAAGATGCCCCCCTATACCAATTGCTATGCCCAGCGCTCCTACCCCATGCCGGACGAGCCCTTCTGCACAGAACTCAACGCCGAGCAGCGTGCCCTGAAGGAGAAAGAGAAGGGAAGCTGGACCCACCTGAGCCACGCTGAGAAAGTGGCCTGTAGGTCTCAGTGTGGGGAGACTGGGTGTGGGGGGAACTCTGCAAGGAGAGATGGCAAAGAGGGGGCCCCATGGCAGCCGGATAGCACCAGACATCTGAATGCACATTTGCAGGTGAGGTTCAATCGCAAGGCTCGAACTCAGCAGTCCTCCTGCCTCTGCCTCCCGAGTGCTGGGATTACAGGTGTGAGCCACCCCACCCAGCTTCCTGGCTTTTTTGTTTTTCCCTTTTTGGTGTTACTGAAGATTGAACCCCAAACCCTCGTAATGAACAACCTCCCCGCTCTTTTAAATTTTGAGACAAGATCTCACTAAGTTATTAAACTGCCTGGGCTGGGCTGGAACTTGGGGTCCTCCGACCTCAGCCTCCTAGTGTTGCCTTGCAGACACGGACCTCTTCGCTGGCTCTGTTCATTCTTTAATGAATTCAACCTCGGCGCACGACCTTGAGCTGGGTCAGGCTGGGGACCAGAGGTGCACTGCAGGTCAGTCCCACCCTGGGGGCCTCACCGGCCAGGCACAGTCCTGCAGGATCTGTGGCTAAGGGGGCTGTGTCCAGCAGGGTGAGCACCCAAAGAACGTCCCAGAGGGCCTCTCAGAGGAGGGCGCTGGCCAGGCCTGGAGCAACACACACAGGCACGGTGTCCTGCCCAGGAGCCTGTGGAGGGTCCTGGAGTCATCACGCAGGGAGCAGGGAGGCAGCAGAAGTGGCCAGGGGGCAGGGTCGGACTTGGGTGGCAGGAGGGACATGTGGCCCCAGTGCTGCCCACCAGAACACCCTGAGCCCACCTAGGATATCAGGGGGCTCCTAGTCTTACTCCATGACGGGGGAGCCTAGTCTGAATCCTGTGTTTGGGGTTCCCAGTGGGCAAGCTGCCTGCTTCTCATTCATGCATCTGTCCATCTGTCCATCCGTTAGGTGTCTTCCTGAGCACCTACTGCGAGGCCGGGCCGGAAGTGTGGCGGGGACAGCCAGGCCCTGGCCCTGCCTCGCCCACTCTTTCCTTTCTCTCACCCCCCCTCCTCTCCATTTCTTCCTTTCAGAAACACACACCCCTCTTACCACAGTTAGAGTGGCTGAGGCGGGATCTGAACCCCCAGAGACTGGCACCAACGTCTCTCAGGCGCCCCGCTGAACACATGGCAGGGTAGAGCTCAGGAAGCGGCCCTGACCGCTGGACATGGCAGGGCTTGGCCCTCCGACGTGCTCCGCGCCCACAGCCTCCACACCTTCCCTCTGTTCCCCTGCTCCCAGCCCCTGGCACCCCCTGCCAACTATCCGGAGTCAGGCGCCTTGCCAGACCCATCTTGTGGAGCTGAACCCCCACTGGGCGGCTTGCTGTCCTGTCTCACCCAGAGGAATTTGGCTGCCGGCTTTGATTTTCCTTTAGTTGTTTATTTTCACATGTATTTAATATACTGAGAAGGGATTATGCACATCAGGGCACACTCAGGACTATAAAAAAGAAGGCAAGGAGGGAGGAAAGAAGAAAAAGAGGAGGAAAAGTTCGTCTCCTCCCCCAGCCCCCTGAGCTGCTCCTCCTGTGCTCAGGGAGGAGGGGCTCCGCCTGTCCGGGTTCCTCCACAGCTCTAAAGACAAGGTGTCGCCCCAGCTGCCACCTCTGAGGACTGTGCTCCGGGCTATTTAGGTAACTTGACTGTAACCATGCAGGAGGTGATTGAAAGATATGGCGAAGATATAAATTTAAAAAAAAAAAACAAAAAATTTACCATAGTAAAAGACACATTGTCAGAATGATTTGGTAACTGTGCTAGGCCATGTGCTACTGAGAGGACTCCACATTAGGGGTTGTGCCTGCCTGTCTGCTGTGTGTGTGGAAACATCTGGAGGGACAGGAGAAAGGGACAGAGGGACAGAAGGGGGAGGGGCAGGGCCTGTGGAGGAAGGACCAAGCTGGGGGCAGTTTCTGGGGCAGGGGCAGGGGCAGGGGCAGGGCCTGGCTGTCCCAGCCGCACTTCCGGGCAGGCCTTGTGGTGGGTGCTCAGGGAGATGCCCAGTGAGTGAACAGATAGATGGGTGGATAGGGGGTGTTTTGAGGGAACAATGGCAATGCGTCTTTTATTGTAATACATTTTAAAATGTAAACATTCGGGGCCAGAGGGTTAGCTCAGTGGTTCCGGCGCCTGCCTTGCAAGCGCAAGGTCCTGAGTTCAATCCCCGGTGACCACATATAATGCTGTGTGTGGAGAGACGCCCACCAACAATCAACACCGCATACCACAGTGCCGGGCGTGGTGGCTCAAGCCTGTAATCCCAGCACTCGGGAGGCAGAGACAGGAGGATTGCTGAGTTCGCGGCGGCTTGCCTGGGCACCATAGTGAGCTCAGGGCTAGCCTGAACTACAAAGCGAGATCCTGTCTCAAAAAGCGAAAAAAAAAAAAAAAAGTAGACATTCACTGTATTATATGATCACTCTGGATTATTCAAACCTTTATGGCAATTTCTGTCAAATAATATCACGGTGTGTCCACCTTATTCAGTGGATCTGGCATCATGCAAGACCTGGCTCTTTCCAAGGTCGAAATGACCATAACAGGTAGAGATTTTGAGTCAGCTCCGGATGCCATGGCAGCAACAGCGAAAGGGAAATGACAGAATCAATGTGTTCAGAGATGGGAGCATTTTGAGGGGGACTCATGGCAATGTGGTTTGTTTGTTTTTTAACTTTCTTTTTCTTTGAGACAGGGTCTCCCTTTGTAGTTCAGATTGGCCCTGAGCTCACTATGTAGTCTAGGCAAGCCTCGAACTCAGCAATCCTCCTGCCTCTGCCTCCCGAGTGCTGGGATTACAGGCAATGAGTTATTTACCATTGTAAATTAACTTTTTTTTTTTTCTTTTGAGACAGGGTCCTGCTTTGTAATTCAGGCTGGCCCTTAGCTCACTATGTAGCCCAGGCTAGCCTCGAATTTAGCAATCCTCCTGTCTCTGCCTCCTGAGTGCTGGGATTACAGGCGTGAGCCACCACGCCCGGCACTGTGGTATGTGGTATTGATTACTGGTGGGCGTGAGCCACCACGCCCAGCGTTGTATGTGGTTACCCGGATCGAACTCAGGACCTTGAGTTTGCAAGGCAGACGCCGGGAACCACTGAGCTAAATCTCCGGCCCCCTGTTTAACTTTTTTTTTTTTTTTTTTGCTTTTTGGAGACAGGGTCTCGCTTTGTAGTTCAGGCTGGCCCTGAGCTCACTATGGTGCCCAGGCAAGCTGCCGCGAACTCAGCAATCCTCCTGTCTCTGCCTCCCAAGTGCTGGGATTACAGACGTGAGCCACCACGCCCAGCATTATATGTGGTAACCGGGGATCGAACTCAGGTCCTTGCGCTTGCGAGGCAGCCGCCGGAACCACGGAGCAAACCCTCCGGCCCCCCCTGTTTAACATTTTTGAGCATTCACTAGATGTTTAGGTACATCTCCTATTTTGACAATTGGTAGAACATGCACATTTTAAGCAAAAATAAACATTTCTAGCTGGGCGTGGTGGCTCATGCCTGTCATCCCAGCACTCGGGAGGTGGAGACAGGAGGATTGCTGAGTTTCAGGCTTGCCTGGGCTACATAGTGAGCTCAGGGCCAGCCTGAACTACAAAGCGAGACCCTGTCTCAAACAAACAAACAAAAAAATAAACATTTCTAACTTCATCACTCTGATAGAGAGGGAAAGGGGGAGGAGAGGCTCCCCTTGTGCACTGCCACCATTCTGGGTGCTGGGAGCAGCAAGAACAGTCGTCCTTGTCCTCTGCACTAGAAAAGATACACAGTAATCAGACAACAGATAAAAATAGTGTGAGGGAAGTGAAGGTCAGGAACAGTCAGATAAAAGTTTCAGTCAAATGAAAGCGTGACTGTGCTCTTTGTTGCCTCACACCCACCCTCCCCTGTGCAGACAAAATGCAGCCCAAGCCCCTCCCCAGCTGGCGGGGTGCTGTGCCATCTGGCTGCCGCCGACCCCTCACTGGCTCATTTTCTCTTCCAGTCCGCCTCACCTCGCCAGGCGGCCTTCACGCACCTTTCCCTGCCCCCGCTGCCTCCGGGCCTGGATTCTAGTTTTCCCTTGACTTTCTTCCTTCAGATTTCCAGCCTCAGCTCCCGTGTCACCTCTGCTGAGACCTTCTCAGCCCCGCCGCCCACAGCCCCTCCACGCCGGGCCCTCCGTGTCCCGCCGAGCTTTCGTCCGCTCAGCACGGCCGTGTCCCGGCTGTGCTTCGTTTACAGCAGAAGCTCCCTAAGAATTCACTGATTTACCAGCATCTGCTGCGGGGAGCAGGAAGCCGGGGATCCTGGGGCCAAGCGCGCGCCCCGCGCCCCTGGGCTGGACGCTCCTGACACCCCTTTCCCACCCCACCTCCTCCAGTGTACCGGATCCAGTTCCACCAGACCTTCGCGGAGATGAACCGGCGCTCCCAGGAGTGGAAGACCGTGACGGGCTGTGTCTTCTTTTTCATCGGAATAACGGCTCTGTTGATTTGGTGGCAGCGGGTGTATGGTGAGTGGCCACGCCTTGCCAGGCTGCAGGCCTGGGCATGCCCCCACGGCCACAACCGCTGGCCATGTTCTTCAGGGAATCATGTGGAGATTTATGTGAAGAGTTGTTTTTTGTTTTTGTTTTTTTTGAGACAGGGTCTCGCTTTGTAGTTCAGGCTGGCCCTCAGCTCACTATGTAGCCCAGGCAAGCCTCGAACTCAGCAATCCTCCTGCCTCTGCCTCCTGAGTGCTGGGATTACAGGCGTGAGCCACCACGCCCAGCATATGTGAAGAGATTTTTAAAAATCTCTGGGGAGCTGGAGGTTGAAGGGCAGAACATGGCTGCCTGGGTTAGAATGTAGGGAGTCTACCTTCCTGAGCCTCAGTTTCCTCATCCATAAAATAAGAATAATAATGGCCACATCTCAGGATTCTTGTCAGAGGGTGTAGGCCAGTGCTTGGAACATAGTCACAAGCACTGTTTTACTATTATATATTAGCCATGTTTCTCCAGTATACTGTTTCAGCTACTGCTATAACAAGAATTCTCAACATACAGAAACTTAAATTAGTTTATTCCTTTCTCACACACACAGGAAAGTCTAGATTAATTATCCAGGTAAGTATTGATAATCCACAGGGCAAACTACCCCCTCCTGTGCCCCAAGCCTGTGCCTGGGATCAAACTCAGGACCTTATGCTTGCAAGGCAGACACATCACTGAGATAAATCCCTGACTTGCTCCTTTTTCTTTTTAAAATCAACGTCATCGTCAATATTATCATCATCATCATCATCACTGAGGTTTTTTTTCAGAAAAGGTCTCACCATGCAGCTCAGGATGGTCTTGAACTCACTATGTAGCCCAGGCTGGCCTCGAATTAGCAGCAATTCTCCTGCTTCAGCCTCTAGAATGCTGGAATTACAGGTGTGTCCCACTATGGCTTCCCTTTTTCTTTTTTTTAAACATGGGTACCTTGAATTGTGATCCTCCTGCCTCAGTCTTAGAGGCATGTGCTACTCAAAACAGGTCCTTCTACTATCCTTACCTTATATCTTCCATTTTAACATACAAGATGGCTGCTCCAGCGGCTGGTACTTCTGCTCCTATCCTATTGGCTGGAGATGGTCACATGGTTGAGCCTAGCTGCAAAAGAAGCTGGGAAATGTAGTCTTTGCTAGGAATTACATGTCCACTGAGCTTTAACTTCCTCTGAGGAACGGCTCTCAAAATGTTATCTCTGTACAGACACCACCACTTAGGAATTTATTAGACACATAGATATTTAGTCCTATTCTAGACCTACTGAATCAGACACTCAGGGTGTGGAACCCAGGAATCTTCTTTTTCTTTCTTTTTCTTCTTTTGCCGTGTTGGCAGTAGAACTCAGGAACTCATGAACGCTAGACAGTTATTCTACCAGTGAGCCATGTCCCCAGCCCACGTGTAGATTTCATTTTAAGAGCCTTCTGGTTGACTTCTAATGTTCACTCATGTTTGAGAAGCACTGTGGAAAAAGAGGATAGGAAGCAAACTGGGTATAGTGGTACAGATATATAATCCCAGCACACCAGGAGGCTGAGGCAGGAGGATCTCAAGTGCAAGCTCAACCTGGCCAATTTTTCAGTTTAGCAAGACCTTGTCTTAAAACAAAAGATTTTTAAAAATGGCTGAGGATGTAATTCAGTGTAAAGATTCTGGGTTCAATAGACAGTACCCCCCCCCAAAGGGAAAATATTCAAGAAAAGCTGGCAGTCAGCTTCAGCTGAATGTCACTTCTAGGAATCTCATCTTGTTCCTGTGTATAATGTGACAAGAATCCTGAGTTGCCCAGGATGAAATAAGAGAGGCTCTGGAAATGGCCCCACTAGCCCAGGGTTGGCACACAGTAGGTGCCCATGAAAATGTCCCTTTCTGCTGTTTTGGGATAGTAGCACAGGGTCAGAGGCCTGGAAGGCTGCATCCTCCCAGGGGCAGTGGGCCAGGGAGCTCGAGTCTGCAGCCTTCCTGACCCACACACCCTCAGATCCCTCTATGAATGCTTCAGCCTTTGAATTAGGTCTGCCCTTCCCAGATGATTGACTGATTGTACTGGGAATGGAACCACAGACTTCACATTGAGCTACTTAAAAAATAAATAAATAAATGGAGCCAGAGATTTAGCTCAATTGTTCTGGTGTCTACCTGGCAAACACAAGGTCCAGAGTTCCATCCTCAGTACCACACACTACAATGGTGGGCATGGTGGCTCATACCTGTAATCCCAGCAATCAGTACCACACAGCATAAACTGGGTGTGGTGGCTCACACCTATAATTCCAGTACTCAGGAGGCAGAGCCAAGGATTGCTGTGAGTTCGAGGCTTGCCTGGGCTATGTAGTGAGCTCAGGGCCAGCCTGAACTACAAAGCTAGACCCTGTTTCAAAACACTAAAAAAAGAAAAGAAAGAAAAAGAAAAACGCAAAAGAAATAGGCTGAGTTTGAGACTTGTTAAGTCAAACTTGTTAAGTCAAACTCACTTGTTAAGTCACTGGGTTGTCTAGGCTGTACTCAAATTTGCAGTCCTCCTGCCCCAGCCTCTCAGATAGGCTGGGATTACAGAAGTGTGCCACCATTGCCTTCCCAGATTTTTAGAGACCGTTGTGGAGCTGGCCATGGTGGTGCACTCTTGTAATCTTAGTACTAGGGAGGCTGAGGCAGGAGGACCTAGTGAATTCAAAGGCAGCCTGAAGGATATAAAGACCTCATTTAAAAAGAAAGAAAGAGGGCCGGAGGGTTAGCTCAGTGGTTCCGGAGCCTGCCTCGCAAGCGTAAGGACCTGAGTTCGATCCCCGGTTACCACATATAATGCTGGGCGTGGTGGCTCACGCCTGTAATCCCAGCACTCGGGAGGCAGAGACGGGAGGATTGCTGAGTTCGCGGCGGCTTGCCTGGGCACCATAGTGAGCTCAGGGCCAGCCTGAA
>PVIC010047330.1:0-13911 GCA_004025085.1 Thryonomys swinderianus | reverse complement strand
TATCAAGGTTCCAGATGTACAACAAAAGAATGAAATACTGAAAGCAGTGAGAGAAAGGAAGAAAATCACCTACAAAGGGAAGCCCATTAGGATCACAGCAGACTTTTCAACACAAACACTTAGTGCAAGGAGAGCGTGGAGAGAAGTATTTCAAGCATTGCAGGAAAACAACCTCCAACCTAGACTGTTGTATCCTGAATAATGGACTAAATCTTCCCTTGTCACATAAGTGTTTTGGAGACATTATAATGAGGAAAGTACAGAAAAAAATAAAAGAAACTTGCCTTCTAGGGAAGCTACCTAAAACAAACAACATTAAAATAACCCCAATATAGGAATATAAAAAACATCTAATAATCAGGTGTCACTTGAAAACTTGTTACTATGTCAAAATGAACTTTGAGAATAGAGCAAATTTTCAAAAATCAGTAATTATGACCCTGTTCTGAATTAGGAGTCATTCAGAAACTGGAAATTCATTAGTTGTCTGAAATTTTACTTACTGGCTATGGTAGAACTAGAGAATGAAAATAATTTTCAAACTCAGCAGATTTTTTAACTTTGCATAATTTATACCAGTGAATCTCAATAAGATACAGAAATTGATTAATTAACTATTCTCTCATGGTTAAAATATGATTACTAATTTTACTTTTAACATTTTAATTCACTACAAAGAAGAACAAGAATTTTTCAACTTCATTGCCGAAGAACCTACAGGCTTGTATATAAATGATAGCTAGAGGACTTTTTTTCTTTTTCTTCCTGTAAAATAGGTTCTTTCAGACTTCTAGGCCTGGGAGATCATAGTCCATTTTTCTCTCATGTGGGAGCTATTCACAAAGAGTCAGTACAGGACAGTAGTTAATGATGAGGAAATTATAACCTAATATTGAACTTTAATCCAACTACTTGCGGACATATAACTCAATGGAATTGCAGACATAACTCAAACTTTCCCACAAGAAAAATGAGAAGTTTAAAACCCACAAAGATTAAGTAAAAGAACGTATGTGAAGTTCTGGGCACAGTATTAAATGTGTAAGTGCTCTACATTGGCTATAAGGATCACTATTCAAGAAACTCCCCTAGAGCTAAGATGGAGTTTAATGGTAGGGCACTTGCCTAGCACATGCAAGGGCTTAGATGAAAGAATGAAAGAGAAAAAGAGGGAGAGCAAAAGGGAGAGAGAGAAAGGGAGAAAAAGAAAAAGAGAATAAAAAAGGGGAAGAAGCAACTCTATATGGTTTGCCAATACTATGCCTTTCACAGCTCTAAAATGTTCTGTTTTGGCTGGGCATGGTGGCTCACACCTGTAATCTCAGCACTCGGGAGGCAGAGACAGGAGGATTGCTGAGTTCAAGGCTTGCCTGGGCTACGTAGTAAGCTCAGAGCCAGCCTGAACTACAAAGTGAGACCCTATCTCAAAAAATAAAATAAAATAAAATAAAATAAAATAAAATAAAATAAATGCTCTGTTTTGAGTAACAGGTTAAGGACTTAGGAGTTTGTCTTGTATCAATCTGTGGTCATCTCAATAGTATTATTTCTGCATCTAGTTTATTATTTTTCCTCCTGTTTCGGGGATCAAACTCAGACCCCTGTGCTTGCAAGGCAGGCGCAGTGCCACTGAGCTAAATTCCTGACTCCCTGACTAGTTTATTCTTCAAGTCATTATCATAGAGGAATCCTGATGCACCTGGTTTTTTAGGTCGACAGAGTCATTTGGAAGAGGGAGGGGGAGAGAAGGATCTGTAGCATCAGGGTCTGAAGTTAAGCACTTGAATCATGCCTGTGCTTTGGCTTCTTGGTGATCTCTAAATGTCTCAACTTGTGTATTTCTTTTTATTTTTTAAGTTTTATTGCTTGTTTTATTTTACATCATCATGACAGTGGAATTGCATCTGCTTTAGGTATGTCCTTACAAGCCACAAGAATAAATGTGTTCATCCAACTTTTATTTTACTCCCATCTGCTCCATCTAAAAACATTATTGCTGCACTGGTAAAGGTGAAACCAATATTTTTAAGTCAAAACTGAAGCCAAAGACAGGTAAGAAGATTATAAACACTGGACCAAGAACAAGTCTAAGGATACAGAGAGAACTTCTATTGGGATCTCTAAAAAAAAAAAAATCAGAGAAAAGGAAAGCATAATTATAGTTCCCATTGTTATAAAATAAAAACAGTTGATTTGAAAAAGCTCCAAGCAGTTTAAATATACACAGAAAAATCCTGTAGAATGCTAATTCAGTCTACCAGCAGCACTAATGGATGCTGGCTGGAAGGTGACAGAAGAAATCAAACAAGTTCCTCTTCACCAATTAACTTTACCTTTGTGCTTTACAAAGATGAAGAAGGAGAGGACTGGGTGTTCATGTGATGGCTTAAAAAGGAGCAGAAATTTAGAGCACAGATCTATGTAGCAGCCTGACTTGGACCCCTGAGATGCTATGAAGACAATATCCCACAAATTCAGCCTGATCAAAGCCAGGACAGAGGGAGCAGAAGAAGGCCCAGCCTACATGCTCAGAAGAGAAAAAAGTCAAGAGAGTCCCAGTCCCAGCTCGGGCACTGGGCTGCAGAAATGTGGCTGGAAAACAGTTAACAGCAGTGATGGCCCAGGTGGAACAGCTTCTCAGGGAGGATTAGTTGACAAGTGGCATGTGGATTATTTCTGAAGCATCAGCAAGGTGGTACTGGGCCTCTACACAAAGTATTGATGAGCAATGCTCTCTCTGTAAATGGAAGGTAGAATAAAATGACAAACGCATAATTTTGAGCATCCAGTATGTGCCAGGTAAGGTGTCCAGCACTCACAATAGCCTATGACACAAGTTCCATTTTCTTTCATTTTACAAATAAGGAAATTCTCAACCAATTTGGTCCACAAAATACAATTGGTAAATGCCCATTAAGAGCTGACCTCTAGTCCGTGCAGCTTCAAAGTGAGCACAACCTTCTTTTCACTTCAGATGGAGAGGTTCTGACCCAACAGATGTTCAGAGTTTGGATTTGGAATCCACCCCCCATCTGAAGCTCGTGTGTTGACAGCTTGGTCTCTAGTACCGCAGTGCCCAGAAGTGAAGCCTTTGGAAAGATGATCATGAGAGTTCAAACCTTACCAATGGAGGTAGGGTTATTATTTGAAAGCATTGTTGGAAAGTGATGCCAAATGAGGTGGGGCCCAATTGAATGGAGTGGGTCATTGTGGTGGTCTCTTTAAGGCCTACATCTTGTTCTTGGTCCCTTTCTCTTTCTGATTTTCTTCTACCTGACTTCCTCACTCCCAGGAAGTTAACAGCTTTCTCTGTGTATATTTCCACACCCTTCTGCTGTGATGTTTCTGCCTCACTACAGACCTAACAGCAAAAGAATGCACAGAGAGAAACCTTGGAAAGCGGGAGCTGAGATAAAGCTTTCCTCCTTAAAGTTTCATTCTCGGTCATTTTGTTGGAGTGATGTAAAACTAACACACCAGGCATCTTTTCTCAACTTTAGAAATCATGATTGATAGACTGTATCAGGCCTAATTGTGGTTTTAATTCCCTTTGTAAAGAAGACTCTCTCTGTCTCTGTCTCTGTCTCTGTCTCTCTCTCTCTCTCTCTCTCACCAAACCATCCCTCTCCTCTAAATCCAGACTCCTAGGAAGACCATGTGAGGACATAACCAGGTGACTATGCTGACTATGCAGTCATCCTGATCTCAGGTTTCTAGCCTCAGTATCTATAAAAAATAAATGCTCTCTGTGTAAGCCACGTAGTTTATCATATTCTTGTTATAGTAGCCAGAATTGGTTAAAATAATTACCTAGCTAAAAATCAACAGTTTGCTGATTAAAAATAGATTGCCTTAAACAAAAGAATTGGGTTTTGAAAACCAATAACTTTTCTTTAGAAATACATACTAAATTTTTTGGATAAGATGATACAATGTCTGGGATTTGCTTAAAATAATCTGAGCATAGGGGGAAGGGTTAGAGATAAAAGAATATTGATCATGAGTTGATCATTATTGAAACATGAGAATTCTTTGTACTTTTCAATTTTTTCTATATTATCTGAATTTTTCATTAAAAAGCAATGTTCACTATATTATAGAGTATAAATAGAGAGGATACAGCAAGGAGAAGAAATAAAATAAAGGCATAATCACAAAATGAAGCATATTAAGAAGTGAAAAATACAAGTTGCTCTGAATTTCATGATAGCCTCAAGGACCCAACCTTGTTTAGGGAAGGTAAAGGAATGCTTCCTCTAGAAGTTGGCATACAGCTGGGCCTGGGGACAAGTATAAAATTATAGCAATATTAATGGGAAGGAAAGTGGAAAGAGCAGAATGTTTCAGTGAGGGCAAAGGAGACAAAACATAGACTGTCCTATCCAAGGAACTGAAAGAAGTCTGCCATGATTGAGGCCAAAGAAGTAAAAAGACCAAAAAACATGGCTGAGAAACTGACAGCCTTATAGCTATGTCAAAGTGTTTATATTTCATTCTAGGACATCTTAATGCTATTAATTTATCTTCAACAGGAGAGTGACACATGTGAAGCTCCAAAATATCATTCTGACCTCAGGATGGAGAACTGATTTGAACAGGGAAAGCCTAGGGATGTGGGGTGACCATGCAGGGCCTGCTGCTTTTGTCCAGAGTTGAGAGGCTGGCAGCTTGGACTAGAGTGCTGGTCTTGAGAAAGGAGAGTGACATGTACATTCAAGAGCTATTGAGGATGTAGGAACCACAATACTGAACAAAGATTATAAGTAAGGGATAGTGAAGGAAGGAAGAGAATCAAGGATAAACTTCAAATTGCTGGTACAAGTAACTGGGTCATGGTGATCTGAATGCTTATGCCTCCCTAATCCATATGTTGACATTCTAACCCTCAAGATGTTGGTATTATTAGGTGGGGCCTTTGTTGAGGATTAGACCATTAGATTGAAGCCCTCATAAACAGGATTAGTGAGCCAGTTTTGTAATGGCTGGCTTTCCCATTCCACATGAGAACATAGCACTACGACACCATTTAAGAAACAGAAACCCTCACCAGATGACAAATCTGCCAGTACCTTGATCATAGATTTCCCAGCCTTCAAATCCATGAGAAACAGTGTTCTGTCATTCATGAGCCTCTTGAGCCATTATATCTTGTTACAGTACCCCAGATTAAGATTTTGTTGTCTGGGCCGGAGGGTTAGTTCAGAGGTTCCAGAGCCTGCCTTGCAAGCTCAAAGTCCTGAGTTTGATCCCCGGTAACCACATACAATGCTGGGCGTGGAGACTCACACCCACCAGCAATCAATACCACATACCACAGTGCCGGGCGTGGTGGCTCATGCCTGTAATCCCAGCATTCGGGAGGCAGAGACAGGAGGATTGCTGAGTTTGAGGCTTTCCTGGGCTAGTGAGCTCAGAGCCAGCCTGAACTACAAAGTGAGACCCTGTCTCAAAAAAAAAAAAAAAGATTTTATTGTCTGACTTCCACCAGTAAGTCCCCAAATACTGACCAGCAAAAGGGTTTTGAAGGGAAAATAATGAATAATCAGTGAAACTATAAGAATGGATTAGAAAAGTCCAGGAAGAGAATGTGAAATGAAAAAAGAAGGGCCTTTGACAGGAACCAGGGTGATGAGGAATATGAAATTAATATCTTGTAAGAAGGGCCGGAGGGTTAGCTCAGTGGTTCCGGCGCCTGCCTCGAGAGCGCAAGGACCTGAGTTCGATCCCTGGTAACCACATATAATGCTGGGCGTGGAGACACGCCCACCAACAATCAACACCGCATACCACAATGCCGGACGTGGTGGCTCACGCCTGTAATCCCAGCACTCGGGAGGCAGAGACGGGAGGATTGCTGAGTTCGCGGCGGCTTGCCTGGGCACCATAGTGAGCTCAGGGCCAGCCTGAACTACAAAGCAAGACCCTTTCTCAAAAAAAAAAAAAAAATCTTGTAAGAAATAAAGAACTAGAGTGAACCACATATGCATGGGACCCTAATTTCAAAAACAAGAATTGATTGTTCATATGTGTCCTTTTGAAGGCTGGTCAAAAGCCAATGGTTTAAGATTAGAGAAATACATTTTGGTCTGTTGTAAGAAAGGATTTTCCAACTGATCTAGCTTCCTAAACTCTCGTGGGTTGTTCAAGTATACTTCAGTGACATTCTGTGTTATTTCATTTAATCCTATAATAGAAGTGTTTCTGGCTCCATTTTGCAGATTAGAAAACTGAGTGGCAAGGAGATTTGCACTTCTTTCAAGAACACACACTAAATGAGTGTTCATACTAAAATTTGAAATCAGCCTTCTAAATCTGTATTCTTTCCACCCAGCACCCTCAGAAAAATATTGAACTAAGCTTTATAAGTCTTTCTATGATTCTAAAATGAGAAAGAAAATGTGAAATCTTCCCAGAAGGAATGCAATATACAATCACTTAGTCTCAACCTTTCATTTCTAGGTGCAAACTGGATGAAGCATTTGAAAACTTTTCAATGACATATATGGTGTGTGTGTGTGTGTGTGTGTGTGCATGTGCGTGTGTGTAATGCTTTTGCTAAAACTGCTTTGAATGCTGAGGACAAAGGTTTGACCCTTTCCTTATACAAATCCCTCAGCATTTTACACAGAAAAATAACTGAAACTATCCTGCAGGACCATTTGATATAAAATACTCCTGACAGCAAAAAAAATCAATAAGATCGAATTGGCTGTATGCAAAATTAGCCAACAAGCATTACCATAGGATTATTAGGCTTTTAGATTCACTCCTCTAAAAAGAAAGTCCAAATTCTAGGTGTCATTTGTGGTATTGGGTGTAAGCCTTTGTAATTTTATTGAAGTTCAGTTTAGTGTTGGAGAACTGTCAACTTCTTTTCAAGACAGCATTGACACATGGAGTCTGACTCATGCTAAGAGAGTTGAAAATTATAACCTTTCAGTAGCACATTAGTCTTCATTTCCCAATTTATTTGTAGCATTTTCAAGTGGCAAGGCATCGTTACAGCACATCTATTTTGCTGGAGATATATAAAGGTCAATTTCATTCTAAAGCAAAGAAAGGAGACAGTTAGCCTGTCATTCTCTGTTGCTCTAGAGAAAAAGAGATTGATTTTGGAATACGGATTTACCACTATAATTTGAGTTAACAATTAAAGCGAGATCAAGAATAGTTTACTGAGTATCAGAATGCTAAATTATAATGAACAACCGTAACCATGTTTCTGAAATTCATATTGCAACTTTGGACATGTTAATATTTTTGTTATCCATCTTCCTTTCTAATAAAATAATAATTCATATCCGAATTTTATCTATCGCATGAGCTGCTCTGATGCCACAAGAGATGAGACCACCAGCAAGGGAAATATCATAGATGTCCAAGGTTTCTGCCTATTCCCATCTTTTCATTCACTTATTACAAGAGTAAATTTCTTTTCAATGTTTCTGTGGCCTTTTCCATCTTTCTTGTGGTGCAGTGTTTTCTCATCAGTCATGTATGTTGAATTAGAGTGATTTTTACCAATGATCTTTGCATTTTGATTTAGAAGGGAAAAAAGTGATCCTAGCAATCATTTATAAATAAATATAATTTAAAAATAAATCTTATAATTTATAAATCAATATAATTTAAAAATAAATCTTATAATTGGATAATACAGAAATCCACTGAATTTTCTGATACTAGTGGTTACCCAAATTGTTCCAAACTAATTTTTGTCAACAATGTGTTGGATGCCTGTACTCTCTGTCTTCTGTGCTCAATATTTTGATGCATGGCTGTTCACATTCCCACTGCCAATACCTTCAGTACTCTAAGGCCTTTTTTTAAAAAAAATTGAATTCTTTATTGGTACATTTTATATACAGCTCACAATCACATACAACATTGGGGAATTTGTACCAGTATATAACAGAAGTTAATTCTCATTTTTTTACCCATATCCCTACCTACCCCATAACCCTCTACCCCCTGTATATGTGTTCTTTCTTTTTCTTTCTAAATCATATTCAAGGCCTTTTTTTTTTTTAACTACAGGACCAACGCTACATCCACTGGGAGGGCCAGAAATAGCAGGTTATTAAGGATTCTAGAAGAGCCTTCAACCTCTGCCTGATAGGGCTAAACAATAAACCCTCCAACTCTAACCCAGTGCCTAGACCAGAATCGGCTCTCAGATCTACACCAAATGTATTGGAAATATTTTATCTGCAATAACCAGTATAAGTCCATATAGAAGGGAATCTGTTTATCCTGCTAGGAGGACCTGCATCTGTTTATCAGTGTAATACACCAAGAAGAAGAGAGAACCACCAGATTGAGCATTGTTTCAAATCAGGTCTGAGCAGACACTGTGAAGTGAAAAATGTCAGAACAGTTGGGAGCATTGGAGACTAGTTGATAAATGTACTCATGGGCTGAGTCTGTCTCACAATGAATGAATTGCTCAATCGTTGCTGCATAATAAAGATGATAGCTTTACCCAGGTAAGACTCTCATGTTAGTTTAGATCTTGGGAATAAGAATGTTGATGGGCTTATGGTAAGAGGTATATTTTTACCAGGGAAAACAAAAGGTTCCACCAGACTTTCTCCAGGGAGATAGAGAAGGAGTTTCTACCAAGTATCATTGTCTCTGGTCATTATAAGTTGTGTGAAAATACCTAAGGAAAGTTACTTCAAGGCAGAAAGGTTTAATTTGGCTGGTGGATTAAAAGGCTACTGTCTGTGGTCAGCTGGTTGCAGTACACCAGATCATGGCGGCAGGGCATGGTGGAGCCAAACTGGGGCAAGAGCCAGAGAAGAAAGGACCAGTGATAAGATGTATCTCAGAGGCACCATGACCTGTATCCTCTAACTGGGCCCCTCTCCTAAAGCCTGTTCAGCTATGAACTCGTCAGTGGATTAAAATCAGATGAGAAGCTCCTTCGCAATTCAGTCATTGAGGACATTGCTACACTGTGGATTTAGCCTCAATAATAACGTTTCTAAGGGACATTTCTTCTGAAACACTAATGAAAGTGCATACAGTTGTTAGTATGTAACAGGACAAGAGAAGACCAGTATCCCAGCGAATTCGCTTTGTGTGTGCACTCCCTATAGAACTGTGTATTCATTCTCTATAGAAGCAGTTGAAGAGCCCTAGCACAGCATCACTGGGATACAGGAACAGAAACCCAGGAACCCTTGAAGATGAAGGCCAATGTTACCAAATTATGTCAGCAAAAGCCAGAAGCAGAGGGGAATCTAGAATAAATACTAGAAGATGGATATGACAGATATCATTTATGTTCATGGAAGCCATTGAAGCAATGAGCATTATGGACTTTTCCATTAACTCTTCTATTTGTTTCCATTTGTGGCCGGCCACCAACTTGACATAGGATGTGATGGAACACACTACGCGAGACCCAACTGGATCTGTGAGAAGTGGGAAGAGCCTTCAGCAGCACCCATCTGTGCCTTGCCCTCTTCCCCTTGGCATCATTTTCTTGGGTCACCTTTTCCACTCTACCACCTTGAGCTGCTGCCTGAAGCCATTCTTAGTCGTGGAACTAATGGTAAGTACCTAGGACTTAATCTGTCTTCGTCTTGATGGAACTCTTGACCAAAGCCAAGGGTAGTTGACAAACACTGATTCCTCAACCTTCCTATGAGAGAACACAAGAATGCCTTTGACCCTGCCTCCTAGACTTCATGGAGGAACTAAATCTTGCTGCCTACATAACAAACTCTGCCTCTCCTTCCCTGTTTCATTTGTCTGTGCCTCTGCCAGTGTTTTCTTGGGTCATATTCCAAATAGTTCCAACCTTAGTCTTAGAATTTTTTCGAAGTGACACACTTGTTATGAATGTATATTCTGTTGTGCAATCACAGAGAAAGAGTTACTTTATTTACTGGATCACGTCTTTTCTCTAAATAAACTAAAAATATCCGCTCTTCTCCCTGGCACAAACTCATTGTTTGCATTTCCCTAAAGAAAGGAAATAGAGCTTTGTGCTTTAGACCTCCCCAGGCTCCTTAAAGACATTGATTAAACAGAGGAGACACTCTATAAAACTTGAAATTTCTTCACTTTAGATGGAAATACTCAGAAAGAGTGCATACAAAAAAGAAAGGATATAATCATACTAGGGAATACTTATTCAGCCCAACTATAAATTAGACCCTCTATAAAATTCTTTACATACATTCTTACAGTTTATTCTCTTGGTACCTTTATGCAATAGTATTTCATTTTCATTTTACTGGTGAATAAATAGAAGAAAGGTAATTTCAGCCATCTTGGGATAGTCAAATTTGAGCATGGCTGCTTTACAATTCCACATATACACTTTCTACCTTTACTGTATTTATTTTCTTTTTAATAAATTGACTCTATTGATACATTAGAGGAGTACATTGTGGTCATATTCCTTATTGAGAATTTATACCTGTACATGTTGAATCTTGATTCTTACTTTTTCCCCATTTCCCTGACCTCCCTTCAAACCCACACACCTAAATACATAAGCTTTTTTTTTTTTTTTTAGGCAGGGTCTCACTTTGTAGTTCAGCTGACCCTGAGCTCACTATGTAGCCCAGGCAAACCTCAAATTCAACAGTTTTTCTACCTCTGCCTCTGCCTCTGCCTCCTGAGTGCGGGTATTACAGGTGTGAGCCTCCATGCCCAGCAATGTGGTGTGTGGTACTGATTGCTGGTGGATATGAGTCACCACAGCTGTCATTGTGGTATGTGATTACCAAGGATTGAACTCAGGACCTTGCACTTGCCAGGCAGATGCCAGAACCACTGCACTAAATCTCTGGCCCTAAATACATAAGCTTTGTTTCTGTTTTTTCCTTTTTGACATCAAATTTCCTCTTTCCCATCTTTGCTTTCTGATGCCCCCCCATTTCCCTTTCCTTTTGTACATTTTCTGTATTTCTTACTGTAAAATGAATCCATCTTTGTAACATTTAGTTGTCTAGGTTTTGAATACTGAGCTACACAATTATTGCAACTGTCAAGGTCAGAATCATTACAAAGCTTAAGAGAGATCACTAACTATGGGAATGAGGAAGATAATATGTGGGGTTATCAAAATATATGGTGAATTTTTAAATATTTTAAAAATCTATTACAGTAAAAGACATATGACCATTAATCTCCCCCTTAAAGTACTCACCTCACTTCAAACGCACTTATCTAATAATTCTTTTCACTTTCTTTTTTTTAATTGAATTCTTTATTGGTACAATTTATATACATCTCAATATCACATATAACATTGGGAAATTTGTACCAGTATATGACACGAGTTAATTCTCATTTTTACCCATATCCCTACCCACCCACACCTCCTCACCCCCTTTATACATGCTCTTTTATTTTCTTTCTGTATCATATTTATTCCTTCCCTTCATCACATTCCCACACCAAGTTTCCTATAGAAATATTCCACTCTATAAAAAGCTGTCCTACTTTCTAGAGCTCATTTGCATCTACAGGTGTTCATGCCAAAGAGAAGATCCGGAGATTGTCTATCTGTGATCTATTGATTTCACTTATTAGTACATCCTCCAGGTGTCTCCATTTGCACCTAAATGGATTGATCTTGACATTCTTTATGGCAGAATAATACTCCATTTTATAAAAAAAAAACCCACATCTTCTTTATCCACTCTCCAGTTGATGGACATTTGGGTTATTTCCAAGATTGAGCTATCACAAACTGAGCTGCTATGAACAAGGGTGTACGTCTGTCTTTCCAATGTGAGTTTTTAAATTCTTTTGGGTATATTCCTAGCAGGGGGATAGCAGGGTCAAGTGCAACCATTGTGGTAATCTGTGTGGAGATTTCTCAGAAAACTAGGACTAAGGGTCTTTTCACTTTCTGAAACAGTTCTGAAAACCTTTCTTCCTAAGTGTTTTTATGAGGTGACCAGAATTGTAGTGAATAACACCAAGTGCCATCCAGCAGAAAAGCAGGTTTATAAGAACATTTCCACATTCCTCATCTACCTTATTCACTGGATCTGGTGCCATGTGACTTCTTCCTCTTCCCCCAAATCAAAATGACTGTGAAAGATAAACATTTCTAATTGATTCCGAACACCCAGAGAGCCACACCAACGCAGCTAAAGACATGAAAAGGGACTTCCGGAAGCACTTCAGAAATGGGCAAGGTTGTTTTCTCTGTACAAGAAACTGAAGTTGTAACTGTTCTAGAATGCATGATCGATATTGTGAAATAGTAAATATTTAAAGGGAAATGGGGTTTAGGGGTAAATAATGAGGGGACAGAAAAAAATTGGTGGTAAAAAAGGGAAACAAAGCTTGTGTATTTAGGGGCTTGTGTATTAGGGGTTGTGGGATGGATAAGGGAAGGGGAAAAATGAGGATTAAGATATCTCATATACTGGTAAAAATTCTCAATGTGGAGTGTAACTGTGATGTGTATATGTAATATACTAATAACTGTAACTGTGATGTAACTGTAACTGTGATGTGTATATGTAATATACTAATAAATTAATATGTGTAGCTATCAAAATTTTCTTTAAAAATGGGCAAGATTGGTAAATACATTCCAAGAGTGGTGGGGATATTTGAAGAGGAATTGGTGGCAATGTGTCTTTCACTGTGGAGAACTTGTGGAATTTAAAACTTCCCCGTATTTCTCACACACAGTTGGTAACTCTCAGGGCTCCAGTCGTTGCCTGCGCTGCACGGCGGCCTGGAAAGCAAAGGTCCCGGGTTCACTCAGCAAGAGCTCAGAGCTGCAAGCGCAGAAGCGTAGGGTGCCCCCGGCAGCCCTCGTCCACTGAAGTTTTCCTTTCAACTACACGTTTGCGTACCTCAAGTTGACACACAGAGACAAAAATAAAGTGGGATGCCAAGAGTATGGCTTTAAAATAAAAAATTGATAAACTTGACCTCATCAAAATTAAGATAAAACAAAAAACAAAACTTTTGCTCTGCAGAGTAACCTATAAAAAGACAAAGTACTGACTGTGAGAAAATATTTGCAAACTGCACATCCAATAAAAAAATCTATGTTGAATACATACATGTAATATGTATATTATATATTATATATATATATAAACTCAGCAGTGAAAATTAATTAGAAAGTGAGCAAAAGATATGAATAGACATTTCTCTGAAGATGGTAGGTAGCACAGGGAGCACAGGGAGAGATGCTGAACTCACCGATCACTAGAGAAATGCAAGTTAAAGCCCCAATGAATAGTCACCATGTACCTATCAAAAGGGATAAAACAAGAAACAGTGATAACTCCAAGTATTGACATTAATGTGGAGAAACTGGATCACCCATATTTTGCTGATGAAAATCCAAAATGGTACATACAGCCACTCTTTAAAGAGAATGTAACAGTTTCTTATAAAGCTAATCATGCACTTACCATGTGAATCTGCAATTTTAGTGTTTGGTACTTATTTCCCAAGTAATACAGTCTTTGTCTTCATATAAAAATGTATAAACAAAGTTTGTAGCAGCTTTATTCATAGTTTCCAGAAGCAATAAATGATTCATATCACTGTGGGGGAGAAAGGAACCCTTCTCCACTGTTGGTGGTTATACAGACTGGTGTAACCACTGTGGAGATCAATGTAAAGAATTCTCAAAAAACTAAGGTTAGAGATTCTATTTGACCCTGCTATTCCGCTGCTAGGGATAAACATAAAAGAACAAAAATATTCATATCAGGGCCGGAGGGTTAGCTCAGTGGTTCCGGTGCCTGCCTTGCAAGCTCAAGGACCTGAGTTCAATCCCCGGTAACCACATATAATGCTGGGCGTGGTGGCTCACGCCTGTAATCCCAGCACTCGGGAGGCAGAGACGGGAGGATTGCTGAGTTCGCGGCGGCTTGCCTGGGCACCATAGTGAGCTCAGGGCCAGCCTGA
>PVIC010047329.1:0-13898 GCA_004025085.1 Thryonomys swinderianus | reverse complement strand
CTGACTCTGCCTCCGGAGTGCTGGGATGACAGGCGTGAGCCACCACGCCTGGCACTGTGTTATGTGGTGCTGATTGCTGGTTGATTGTTGGTGGGCGTGAGTCACCACGCCCAGCATTGTATGTGGTTACCAGGGATTGAACTTAGGACCTTGCGCTTGCAAGGCAGGCGCCGGAACCACTGAGCTAACCCTCCGGCCCTGCATGCCACTTTTTATCACAGCATTATTCATAATAGATAAGATGTTGACTTAGCTTGGGCGCCCATAAACAGATGAATGGATAAAGAAATGTGTTATATATACGAAGGAATATTATTTAGCATTTTAAAAGTATAAAATCTTGGGGAAAGAATAAATATGATTCAGAAAGAAAATGAAAGAGCATGTATATAAGGGGTGGGGGTTGTGGGTAGGTAAGGATGTGTCTAAAAATGAGAATTAACTTTTATCATATACTGGTACAAATTCCCCAATGTTGTGCGTGATTGTGAGCTGTATATAAAATGTACCAATAAAGAATTCAATTTAAAAAAAATAAGCTTGATACAGAACAAACAATGCACATTTTTCATATGTGAAGCCTAGAGATTGTGTAATGTGTGGTGGGGAAGGTGTAACAGAGTGAGTGGGTTTGATCAGTGTATGGTGTATCCATGTATGACAATAACACACTGAAACTCACTAATAGGCACAGTTAGGACGCATTTGTTTTAATACTTGAAAATGATAAGATACAAGCAAAGGAAAACTAAAATCAAAGAAATAAAGAAAACTACCTAAAATAAAGAAATAACCTAAAATGAATCCTTACTCTAAATGAAAAAGTAAGACCTATGGCTTATCTATGAAAAAGTCTAGGAGAAAATGTATGTGATTTTAGGAATAGTGATGATTTTGTATGTAGAATGCTACGAACCACAAAATAAATGATTGATAATTTGGACTTCGTAAAATTCAAAGTATTTGCTCTTCAAAGAATGCTGTTAAGATAGTGAAAAGACAAGCTATATCTTGTGGAAAATATTTGTGAATCGGATATGATAAAAGGCTTGTATCTGAAATATAGAAAGAGCCCCCCAAACTTAATCAGAAGATAATCAGGCTTTGTATAAATAACAGAAAAAACTATTACATAGAGAAATGATGTCTTATATGCAGAAGAATTCTAAACAAGTCATGTAAATACTCTGCCATCATCCAGTTTCCAAGTAGAGGTCAATCAGTTCCCTCTAAATAAGTGTTTGAGGTTTGGGACGGTGAGTAGAATAACAGCACAGCAGGAGAGGTTCACAGACTGTGCCATGGAATTGGAGAGCAGGTCTTTGGAAGGCAGCTGCTACTTGTATGGTACACAATGGATAAATATAATCTCACATTGACAGGTGATCAAAAGGCTGCAGTAAAATTCTAAACTGCTTTTCATTCGTGCTTAGTTTCCTGATGATTTCTTTACAAAATGAAGCAGCTTAGTTTCCTTTAGGTTTTACTGCCTCATATAGAACAAATAGGCAAAAAGCTTAAGACTGTATGTAATCACATTAAGAAAAATAAAATGAAGAACAAGGTCATGTTGAGTACGAAGGCTGGCAGCACAATGGGAAAAGAGCTATTGTTATAGGAAAGAAAGCCAAAATTATTGAGTGATTAATTAAACTGTGTCTAATAGGACCTGAAATTGATCCAACAGCAGACGCATAACAGCTCTAGTTTACAGGCCAAGAAAATTTACTCTGCTTTTTTGCACTCTAATGCCTATATGTTTATAGGAATCATTCACCCTGAACATGATAGGAGTTTTATGAGGCTTCTTAGCATTGATATAGTATATATGTATGTATATATGTATATATATGTGTGTGTATATAGACATATATACATACACATATATGTATATAACACACACATATATACATATATATGTGTATATATATATATATATATATATATGTATGCTGTAATTCCTCTTCCTTGTTTGGAGCAGGAAGAGTGATTTACATAATTTGGATCCGACTTTGCTTTTGTTTTTAAATTTTCTTTTTGTTTTTGAAATCTCTGTGACCATAAAGTAAAATTTCTACTGTGTTTTCAGCTATGCAGACAGGGATGGTGGCCAAAAGAACATGCCTATCAGGGGTGTTCTGGATGTATTTGTCTGTGCCCATGATCATTCTGGGATGCAATAATAGAAAGACTGTTGCTGCTGAGTAATCTAACCCATGTCTTATGTATGTGTCAAAGGATAGCTGAGATTTTATTAATTGTCTTTTTTGGCTATTTTGCCTTTTGTTTTAAGTTAGCTTGAATTTAGAAAATTAAAGATGCTATTATTTTCTCATGTCCAGTACCTTCTCCCTCCAAAGTATATCAGTATAAAGTATTCTTTTTCAATACTTATTTTTATTCATACATATTTGTAATACATGATGGTTAGATTTATGCTAGGGAGTAGGTACATGTACTGAACATATTTTAATTCTTCATACTATTCTAAACTCTAGTATACTTAATCTGGTATCACTTGCCTGCAGGAACTACCTGTTTTCAGTTCTCTACCCACATCATATGTTAGTCATGTCTTACTTTCATAAATATAAATATTAACCACTCTAAAGGACAAAATAACAACACTGTAATAGTAGTGGAAAACTTCAATAAGTGGAATTCACAAAAAGATAAACCGTATCAACATAAATCCAATAATTTCTATGAGATCAACTTTTTTAGATTGTGCATATGAGAAGCATCATAGGCATTTGTATTTTTGTGCCTTGATTACTTTACTTAACATAATGATCATCAGTCTATCCATTTTGTTGAAAATTGCAGGATATTATCTTTTGTGGCTCAATAGCATTCAGCTGTGTACATGTACCATATATTATTTTTTATCCATCTGGGGTATTTCCATTTGGTGTGTGTAATGAATAGTTTGGCAATAAACATGGGAATACGGATGTCTCCTCAAATTACTGATTTCATTAACTTGTATGTATATACCCAGCAGTGGAATGGATTCATCACATGGTAGTTTCATTTTTAAGTTTTAAGGAGCAACCATAATATTCTCTATAATGAGTAGGTAAATTTGCATTGACCAAACAGTACACTAAGGAAACTTGCCTTCTTACTGCATCCTCACCCAGGCTTTAGTCTTTTGGATAACTGCTGTTCTTACTTGAATGAGGTGATATCTTATTTGTGGCTTTGATTAGCATTTCCCTGTGATTAATTATGTTGAGGCTTTTTGCATCTATTTGTTAGCTGTATCCATGTCTTCTTTTAAAAACACCTATTATATGTAATGTCCATTTTTAGTTGTTTGGTTTTATAGTGTTGACATTTTAGAATTACATGTCTTCTTGATATTAACCCTTCATCGGATGTATAGTTTTCAGACATTCCTCACATCGTCGGATGTCTCTTCACTCTGTTGAATATTTTCCTTGCTGTGTATTTTTATTTTTAACGCAATCTCATTCATCTGCTTTTGTTTCGTGTTTCCTTGGGGCCTTGTCCAAGATACTCTTGATCATCCCAATGTCCTCTGACATTTCTCTTATGTCTTCTTTTCATAATTTCATTGTTTGAGCATCTATATTTAAGTCTTTGATCCATTTCCAGTTTTAAAAGCATTGAGAGAAAGGTACCAACATTCGCTTTTCCACATGAGGGTATCCAGTTTTCCCATAGTCATTCAATGAAAATAATTCCGCTTTCTTCAGTACACAACTTCAGTACTTTGGTGAAGAATCAGTTGAACTCTAGGCTCTTTATTCTGGTCCATTGTACTGTGTGCTAACATTTACAACAATACTGCAATGCTCTGAGTAGAAGAAACTTGTGACATAACTTGAAGCACACAGAGGGATGCCACCTTTGCTCATCTTCCTCAATATTTATTTTGGTTATTTGGGAATTTTTGTCCTTTCACAGACATTTGAGGAAGCGCTTTTTATTTATTCTGTGAAAAAATATTATGGAAATCTTAGCAGGCATTTATTCAGTTGATAAATGATTTTGGGTAGTATGGACATTTTAACAATATTGATCCAATCCATGAAAAAAAAAGTCTTCCCATTGTTTTGGATGTTCTATTTATTTCATATATATTTTATAATTTTCACTGTAGAAATCTTTCCATCTTTTTTCAGTAATTGTTCTTTTTTTTTTTTTTTTTGAGACGGGGTCTCGCTTTGTAGCTCAGGCTTACCCTGAGCTCGCTATGTAGCCCAGGCAAGCCTCGAACTCAGCAATCCTTCTGCCTCTGCCTCCTGAGTGCTGGGATTACAGGTGTGAGCCACCACAACTGGCTCAGTAAACGTTTTTCTTGTAAGTTTTTTTTGGGGGGTTGCTCTTGTAAATGGTATGGCTTTCTTGAGTTCTTTATTTTCTGTTTCATATAGTTTGTTGTATCAATGTTACAGATTTTTTTTTGTTTTAGTATTTTGAGACAGAGTCTCACTTTGTAGCTCAGACTGGCCCTGAGCTTACTATGTAGCCCAGGCAAGCTTCAAACTCAGCAATCCTCCTGCCTCTGCCTCCCGAGTGCTGGGCTTACAGGTATGAGCCACCATGCCTTGCACTGTGGTATGTGGTACTGATTGCTGGTGCGAGTGTGAGTCATCATGCCCAGTATTGTTGTATGTAGTTACCGGGGATCCAACCAGGGAACTTGCGCTTGCTAGGCAGGTACCAGAACCACTGAGCTAACACTCCAACCCAATGCTACTGAATTTTTCACATTGATTTTGAGTTCTGCATTTTTACTAAATTAATTTCATAGTTCTACTCATTTTAGCAAATAGGGTTTGCTATGGCTAAAATTGTGACAGCTGCAGTCAAGGAAAATTTGAATTCATTTTCCCCCAATTTTGATGCCTGTATACCCTCTTGTCTTATTGCTTTAACTGAGACTTCCAGCTCTATTTGAATAAAAATTGTGTGGATGGGCATCCTTGACTTAAGATATTTGAAACTTTTAACTTTTCTCATATGAAGATATACTTTTGGCTTTTACTTCTCTGGGGATACTTTAATTTCTCTTTTATGTTTACAGACTACTTTGCTGAGTACATTATTGTTCATTGCTTGTTTATGTTCTCCAGTACTGTTAAAAATCTCATGACACTGCCAGGCATGGTTGCTCATGCCTGTAATCCCAGCACTCGGGAGGCAGAGGCAGGAGGATTGCTGAGTTCGAGACTTGCCTGGGCTACATAGTGAGCTCAGAGCCAGCCTGCACTACAAAGTGAGACCCTGTCTCAAAAAAAAAAAAAAATCTCATGACACTGTCTCCGTTATGGTTTCTGCTCAGAAACCTGTTGCTAAGTCACCTTTAGGATTTTTTTTCTTACTATACAGAGAATTTATTCTTTATCTTTCTCTTTCACATTTCCAGAGCGTGATTATAACATGTCTCAAGGTAGGGATGGCTGAGTTAAATCTGACTGTTGGTGGCCTGTGACCTTCTCTTCCTGGATGTTTGTACTCTTTCTCAAGTTTGGGATGTTTTCTATTTTGTGTCTTTGAGCGATCTTCCTACTTATTTGTCATTCTGAAGTTCCCCTCGAATAACAGTAACTGAAATATTTGTCCTTGTATCATCCCAGAATGCCTATATGCTTTCTTCATCCTTTCTGGCTCTTTTGCTTTTACCTGTCCACTTCTGGATTAAAAAAAAATCGTAATCTTTCAGCTCTCTAATTCTTTGTTCAGTGTTAACCTATTATGCATTAATGTCTTATATTTTAAATTGTGCTTGGTGTATTTCTCAGTTTAAGCATTTTTAATTTTTTTATTATTTAGGTATTTATTATTCATTTATTTTTTGACAGGGTCTCTCGCTTTGTAGATCAGACTGGCCCTGAGCTCACTATGTAGCCCAGGCAAGCCTCACACTCACAGCAATCCTGCTGCCTCTGCCTCTGGAGAGCTGGGATTGCAGGTGTGAGACACCATGCCCAGCACTGTGGTATGTGGTAGTGATTGCTGGTGGGAATGAGCTACCATGCCCAGTATTGTTGTATGTGGTTACCAGAGATCGAACTCAGGAACTTGCACTTGCTAGCCAGGTGCAGGAACCACTGAGCTAAATCTCTGGCTCCATTTTTTGATTTTCTTAAATTGTTTTCATCTGCCTCTTCACTTTCTTTAAGTATCAAATATTTTTTTCTGTGTTCTCTTGAAGCTGACTGAGTTTTCTTGAAAGAAGATTTTTCATGTGACATTTCACCCATACTGCTTATGAACTGTTTGGTTTCTTACACCTTAATTTAACCATGAAGTGATAACCTGGTTCTCTATAAGTGTGCATGGTGCTAGGAACTGAATCTAGGCCTCACACATGAGGGTGAGTGGTCTCTCACTGAGTTCTATTCCTTTCCTCGTACTAAGCACTGTCTAGGTGTTGAAGGTTCAGGAATTACATATTGTCCTTAAGATCTGGCTTTATCTGTGCTTGTCTTTCCAGGATTAAATGGCACCCTGTTTGAGAAATTTGCAATGAGTTCATCATTGGCATGCTGCTACCTTGTCAGTGCCAGTGAATGGTGTAGTCACAGTGTATTCCAAATCTACACATACTTGTTATGTTGCTCATCACTAACCAAGGGAGCATTTAAAAGAGGTCATCCTTCATCATAAAACTTCCTTGAGCTACCTCTGATCGCATTACCCACCATCACCAGCCTGTTTAGCACTGTAGGATACTGCCCAAAACCACAATAGAGAGACTATTCCAGGTTTTACTCCTTTCTGGTGATCACTAGTACCCAAATTTTGTGCCACAGGCGAGTCTATGGCCTACCCCTACTAGTACAGACATCGGTGGGGTAGGGCCAGAGCCCATACTACCACTGACTGCTCACTGCAGAGCTCAAACTCTGGCTCATGACTTTAATTCAGTCAGAGGTGATTTTGACTGTAATAACAGACTTCTAACACTGTTTCCATGTGACACTGTGTGATGTAGTGATTCCAAAGGCTTTGTCCACAGGCAGGACTGGAAATGACAGCATTTAGGTTCTTTCCAGAATTGCACAGCAGCTTCCAAGGCAAAATTTTGTCTTTACTGCCTTGTCATGACTTCAGCAAACTGAGTCTTCCGGTTTGCTATGCTGCCCAAGGTTAAGTGATGATTATTTAAGGCCGTCCCTTGCTCACTGTGTCTGACACTAATTTGGGGCACAACTGAGTCTCAGGGTTGTAAAGGACCTGCATAAAATACAGGGTTCACCGGGGACCATGCTTTAGCTGGTGGTGATGTAAACAAAACTTGATTTTACTTCATCAGAACATGGATCTTCACTTAATGCCAGAGGAAATCTAGAGGTTCTAGCTGCATGTTCTGGCTCAAGTAGAGCGACCTTCGCTTTCTACCTACTTGTGATTCTCACTGCAGTGGGCCCAGCACTAAGCTCCAAAACTCAGGCTTGTGTCACATTTGTGCAGTGTTCACCACAAATTTGCATCTTTTTCCACTTTCTGTTGCCCAGTGCTCAGGGAAAAGTGACGGAGTTATTCCCTTGGCCATATGGCTAACATAGTTCCAGGATATTACCTTGTGGTCATCAGCCTGGGGAAGGGGCTGGGGGACTCTGCCTGGAACCGCGTTCACTGTGGCCAAAGTGTGGTGATAAATTTCAGCTAAGCAGGAGACATCTCTCTTCTTACCATGCTTTGAGATGAGGAATGGTTGTTTGCTGGAAACATTCTTTCTTGCCTTAAATGTCTTTTTTTTTTATAACAGAACTAGTTATTCTTATTTAAATTCACATTTTTTTCAGGCACAATACTTAGACTTCCTTAGCTCTTGTGAAGCAATTTTGATTTGTGAATAGTTGTTTAACTTGGTTTGCCTGTAGCAAATACTCAGTTGGCATGTTGTTCTTCACTTCTTCAATTCTCTTCTTGATTAAAAAAAAGAAATTGAAAGTGTGAACAGGGACCAAAGGTGTAATAGAAAATATGAAATCAGAGAAACAAATTAGAAAGAGGAGGAGGGAAAGGAAAGGAAGAAAAAAGAAAAAAGAGAAAAGAAGGAGAAGTGGAAATTAGGTTTTTGTAAATATGGAAGTCAGGTTGAAGGGGGGTGGGAACAGGGAAAAAAAGGAATTAAGATATATCATGTAAAGACAAATTCCCTAAGATGAATGTGATCATTATGTAAATCTAAATCATAACAATTAATTAAAAATAAAATAAAATGTTTGAGATGCCATAAAATGGACAATTGTAAGATAACACAAATATCTGTGTTTCAAGGAGGTTACTGGAATTATAAAATTAATGACTTATCTCTTTCTTTTTTTTTTTGAGACATGGTCTCACTTTGTAGTTCAGGCTGGCTCTGAGCTCACTATGTAGCCCAGGCAAGCCTCGAACTCAGCAATCCTCCTGTCTCTGCCTCCCAAGTGCTGGGATTACAGGCGTGAGCCACCACACCCGGCAATGATTTATTTCTTATAGATTAGTTCTTGAAAAAGTGCATTTTATATGCTTATCAAGTGTGGCCTCATAAAGTGGAATGTGTACCATGTGACAGTTAACATCTAGAATGTTCCTTAAAACCCAGCCATTGAAAGCTTGCTCTGCAACACAGCAATGTTCAGAGAAGAGGCCTGGGGGAAGTGATTCCATCATGAGGGCCCAGATTAAGGCACTGATGACTAATCATTAATCCAGGAATGAAATAAAGATTTGATGGTGTTACTGGGAGGTGATGGCTACGTAAGTGATGGATATAGTTGGCAGAAGGTCACTGAAGTGTGTGCCCTGTAAGGTCATATGTTGTACCCAGCTCTTCTCTCTGATCCTCTGGTTCTGCTTTCTGGCTACCATGATGTGAGCACCTTCCATTGCACATGGTCCTGCCATGGAACTCTGCTTCACCTCTGGGCAATGGAGCCAGCGGGACATGGAAATGAAACCATTTCACAAAGCAAAGCATTTCTTTTCTAAGTCATTTTCTCTTATTTTGTCACAGGAATGGAAATTTGACTAACATTTATTCCTACTCATATGCTACTTTGCCTGGAAATGGCTTAAGGTTGTTGGTCAAACATAAATTAAATCAAATAAATTTGACATACTGTATTTTATTACCTATTATGGCTAATATTAAATTTCTTCAAAAACCTTAAAAATTACCTAGAGACACAGTTATTATGCAATTATGTATGATATTTTGTTTACTTCAGAAAGAAATCAGAACATTACTTTTTGAAGAAATAGGGAAAACTGGGAATGGAGAACATTAACAGAGATATATTAATCAGCATTTTCATGAGAAAGGGGCTAGCCACTGAACTTGATGAATTTTTAGAAACATGAGTTATCCTAACTGTACACATATGAGTTAAAAATAAGAATAGCTGATACATTAATGGATATTGTACAAGATATGATACAAAGAATAGTTAATTCACTACTGTGATTACACAAAAGAATAAGGGGACAGGTTATGATAACATCTTAAAATTGCAGTGACAATTTTTATTTTATCTTATGATTACTAAATCCTTTTAATATTGTTTTTCAAGCCAAATGTTTTGCAATTCAGAGATAACCAGTTTTAAATCATGGTAAAAGCATTTTAATTTAATATTGTTTTATAAATGTGCAGGGGTTATTTGCATGGATATTTTACTGAACCACAGAAAAGAAAAAAAAACAAAATTTTTAGAAACAACATAATGATGCTTGATGATAGTAGCAAAGAGATAATTATGTATACTCTTCATTGCTTAACCACTCAATCATCAAGAAAACAAATTTTAACCATCTCAAAACAAAATAAGTGTAGGGAGTTGACTAGAGTAAAATCTTATCATTTTAGACTGCCTTAAAACCCATTTTGAATGCATGCATAAATTTCTCACACCAGAAACCTATCTCTGTCATCTTTGATACAGTTTTCAAGTGTACAACTTACCCAAATATCTTAAGATGGTGGCCAAAATAGGAACTTGGAATGTCCAGCTAGCAAGTTAGGTGCTTCCCTCTTCCTTGTTGCTTCCTGTAAACAACCATTTGCATTGTTATCTGTGAACATTAGTAGACCAACACCATACTCCCTTGTGTATCTTGGCAGCTGCCACATGTTTCTCTTTCTCTTTCGCACTCATCACTTCTGTCTCATGGATCCTTACCTGGAGAATTGCCATTCCCAATTCACTCGGCACCTCTGAATGAATTAGGGGTTCAAGATAAAAGATACAAAACGAACAAAAGCATGAGAAATTTTAGAAGGTAAATATTCATGAGAAATAAATGTAAGATGTATTGAAGAGAAGTACAAATAATTCCGTTTTCAAACAAAAATACTGGATAAACTTTGTCTCCATCCACAAACTCCACATCAAGTGGCAAACAAAGCTAGAGCCATCTTCCCTGCACACTCCCAACCACAGGCATCTCTTCCACACAGACACAACCACAACCAGCTTCCTCTCACAAACCTAAGCACAGAAATCTTCATCTAAATCATAACACAGTTTAAATTCATGAACTGAGGTACCGCTGCACTTAGAAGAATAACCACAGGATTCAACTCTACAAGAGAAATACAAATCAGTGTAATACAATAGCTGAATGAATTTATTATGAGTTGGAAAGAGTGAGAGATGTGATGATATCAAATGCCAAACAAGATCAATTGTTCCAATATGTCTTCCATTTTGCTATTAAGAATATAAATTAGCACAATTATTTGGGGGAAAATCAGTTTTCCTATGATTGAATATTCAAAATAGCAATAGTACAGACATTTTTGAACATATGTGGAAGACTGTTTTTTTAATACTCATAAGTGAAATAAATAGGTCACAGATGTGTAAATATCATATCTTTTCTCTGGTATGAGAAACTGAAGATGTAAATGAGTTCTAGAATGGATGATGGTTATTGTGAAACAGTAAATATTCAAAGGGAAATGTGGTGGAGGGGTGAGTAATGAGGGGAAAGCAAAAATGTGATGATAATTTAAAAAGGTAAACAAAGCTTGTGTTTTTAGGGGGCAGGGATTTGTGGGTGGGTAGAGAAATGGGAAAAATGAGAATTAAATCATGTCATATACTGGTACAAATTCTCAATATTGAGTGTGAACATGATGTGTGTATATAATATACCAATAAAGATTCAAATATTTTTTAAAAATATTGTTCTGAGCAGCACTTGATAATTTTTAAATGAAAAAGAACACTAGAAAATGCAATATCCAAATGATTGATATTCAAAGAATATGTAATACCATTTGAGATAATGGGTATTTCTGGTGGGAAAAGGAAGGGAAAGAGAAATACTGCATAATGTGTGTATATATATGTCTGACAAATGAACAGATTTCAATAAATACAACTTACTGATCTTAAGCGAGAAAGAAAGAAAAAGAAGTGACGCAATACTTATTAACTATCCCAGGAATGGGGGAAAAAATACGGTTAAAATATAACCAACTGAAAAAAAATTCCTAGGGCCGGAGATTTAGCTCAGTAGTTCCAGCACCTGCCTCACAAGCGAAAGGTCCTGAGTTCGATCCCAGTAACCACGTAGAACGCTTGGCCTGGTGACTCACACCCACCAGCAATCAATACCACATACCACAGTGCCGGGCGTGGTGGCTCACGCCTGTCATCCTAGCACTTGGGAGGCAGAGACAGGAGGATTGCTGAGTTCAAGGCTTGGCTGGGCTACATAGTGAGCTCAGGGCCAGTCTGAACTACAAAGCGAGACCTTGTCTCCAAAAAAAAAAAAAAAAAAATCCTAAATGCTAAATTTAAATCAAAATATGCCATAATTAAAATAAAGACAATTGTATTATACTTGCTTATTACAAAATGTATTAGTGATTAATTTTTAAAATTAAGAAATGTTCTAATAATACACAGAGAAAACAAACTCATTTAAGGTCAAAAACAACAATGGTTGTGGTGGAACACATCTGTAATCTCAGTATTCAGAAGGATGAAGCAGGAGGGTTGCCTTGAGTTTGAGTTCATTCTGAGCTAAGCAGTGAGCTCAAGGCAACCTGAACTACATAGTGAGACTCTGTTTCAAAAAATAAAATTAAAAAAAAGAAAAACAAAGGTTAGAAACAAAGCATAATAGAAAAGACATACTAGAAAAACATGGCACAAAATTGTGAAAGTACTACCACAAAAATATAAAATTTGTGTTAAGTAGTACCTATAGAGTTTTATCCCATGACAAGAAAAAAAATGAAAATAATATAATAATATGAACTTATAAAGACCTGATAGCATTGTGTGTAATACCAGAATTTAAGTACAGGATGGTAAATTCATAATTATAGTGGAAGTTATTTAAAAATGATAAATGAAATAATATTAAGTAAAACTATATTTTGAAAAGTAAATGAATTGATCTAAAATATAATATAAATATCAATTTTAATATTCATTGACCATTTATTTAACAAATAAAAACAATTAATTGTATTAATAATTTTTAGGAATTCAAAAGAATATACAAAAGGATGCAATATCTGAAATATAGTATTGCTATACTGTACTAAGTGAGAAATCAGTTCTCTAAGTACTACATAAAAACACTTTTGATGAATTTGAGAGGCACTTCTAATTAATCAAAAAATAAAATATTTATAACAATGAAAGCTCTACATAGCAAAACTGAAATGGTACATCAAAATTCATAAATACACATATTCAAAGCAAGAAACTGAAAAATACTTGGTAAGAAAATAAAATTAAATAACTAGGAAATGAACCAAGGTTTGGGTTGGAGTAGTGAAGGAAGGGATTTAATAGAAATTGTAACCACTAGAAACAAGGTCCAAAACTCAAGAATATCTATAAAAGTAAAAGCAAGATGGCAGAGACTGGCAGTCAAGTGCAGCCTCTCCAGGACCTGGAGTAAAGACACCTGTAAGACAACTATGAGGGGAAAGAAAAAAATGTGATGGTTAAAAAAAAAAAAAAAAAAAAAAAAAAAAGGAAACAATGCTTATATACATAGAGGGCAGGGGCTTGTTGGATCGATGGTGAGTTGAATAGTCATATACTGATACAGATTCTCAATGTTGAAAGTGATCATGATGTATATATTAATGTACCAATAAAGATTTAAAAAAAAGTTGGGGGAAGAAACAGGTAGATTGGAATTGGGACGAAGCTAATGTGACTGGAAGACTAGAAACTACGCAGAATCTGAAGAGTCAGAGCACAGCACAGAGAAAGCAGTAAGACTGTCTGGGAGGAGTGTCCACGTCTCACAGAAAAGGAGCTGCTTCCTCTGACTCCCGATAAGCCTGGAGAGATTTGGCAGCTCGTGGCCAGGCAGTAGATCAGGCCCACTGCACTGGCCCCGGGAGAAGCCCACAGCTATACAAGCTGCAAAAGCAGACTGGGATTTTACTCAGAAAGGAACTCCTTCCATGTATATTTTCATGATTTAGAGAAAACATTTGTGAGCTGAAAACACCGCATATCCAAACACACAGAAACACAGACATGCAGACACAAACTCTCAGGTAACCTCGCAAGCCTCATGTTAAACTTCACATCTGAAATCAGTAAGAACAGACGATGACACTAGTTTTACAAAATATGCAATATTTTAGTATTCCTGGTAAATAGTGATATAATTTAAGATAGTGATTTCATGTATGTGATCTTTGTACAAATTAAAAACATTACGCTCACCTGTCATAGAAGTGAAAATGCTGAAATTGTCTATCTGTGATCTATTGATTTCACTTATTAGTATATCCTCCAGATGTCTCCATTTGCACCTAAATGGATCGATCTTGTCATTCTTTATGGCAGAGTAATACTCCATTTTGTAAAAAAACCACATCTTCTTTATCCACTCTCCAGTTGATGGACATTTGGGTTGTTTCCAAGATTGAGCTATCACGAACT
>PVIC010047328.1:0-13920 GCA_004025085.1 Thryonomys swinderianus | reverse complement strand
GGTTTGAGCTAAATATTAGGTACGCTTTATTTATTTATTTATTTTCCCAAACTGATCCCTCAATTTTATCCTGACATTTTTACTTTCTGGGAAAAACAGACAAATTGACCCAATGTGAATTAAAAAACAAATGCTTTGGAGTAAGAAGGAAGACACTATAATAATAATGATGACACATACAAATGTAGTTGACCTCACCATTTAGTAGATTTGTTTCCCTGAGGGACCCAAGGAGACAGTGTGGTCATCACATTTTATTAACAGGCCCTTGTCCTGGCCTTGGAGCACAGGAAATACATTTTTGAACTTGACCTCTGTAGTCTGACTTTCATTTATGGTAAAGTCAGATTCTAATAAAGTTTCAGATGTATATATTCTGTTAGGAAGAGTTCAAGAAAGATAATATATTGCACTAAAGCTAAACTGTTACCCCAGAATCAGAAGGAGACCTAGTTTGCTGAAACTAATTGTTATTTTTTGTTGTTGTTGTTGTTTTGTTTTTTGTTTTTTGAGACAGAGTCTCACTTTGCAGTTCAGGTTGGCCCTGAGCTCACTATGTAGCCCAGGCAAGCCTCAAACTCAGCAATCCTCCTGTCTCTGCCTCCCGAGTGCTGGGGTTACAGGCATGAGCCACCATGCCCAGCACTAATTGTTACTTTTAATTAATTGTATTTTTTTAAAAGAAAGAAGAATGTTGAAATAGAACCAACTAGACTTACGTATTTTTATTTCTTTTTTTTCCTAGTTCTGGATGTCAAACTCAGTACTTTACATGTGCTAAGCAAGTTCTCCACCACTTAGCTAAACACCACACCCTGGATATGTATATTTTTAAGCAATTTAAACCGAAGAATAATTGAAGATTAGAATCTCTAACTTTGACATAACACAGAAACAAAATTATTCTACTCTAAGATGTGGTCTTTCCCTAATTCCCCCAATTAGTATTTCAATTACATTAACATTAATTGCACAACCTCCTCATCATTATTTTTAGAAAGTTTTTCTTCTCTATATTCCATTCTTTTTAGAAAGTTCTTTTTTTTCTGTTACTAAGCACATACACTGAGCTCTGTGGGACAGACGCTGGGTCTCTGGAAGCTTAGTCTTTTACTTTTCTGCTTTATTTTGTGTTTCACAAATAGCTTATGCCCTTATGTTTCACGGCAGATGTCAGTATTTTTTTCTATATCTTGATTAGTTCCTGACTTCTTGTGTCTGCTTTCCCAGCTAGATCTAAAATTTCCTTTCCCCATCTCCATAGTAGGCAGAGGTAAGAATTATTTCAATGTATGAATCATTTTGTTGTTACCACATAGCTAGGTTTAGAGTTAATCTAGTTTCCTACACCTGAGATCCATTAGAGTCACAGGTGTTAAAAAAAAACCACTGTCCTGGGGCCAGAAATTTAGCTCAGTGGTTCTAGCACCTGCCTTGCAAGCGCAAGGCCCTGAGTTCAATCCCGATAACCACATACAATGTTGCGCGTGGTGACTCATGCCCACCAGCAATCAATACCACATACCACAGATGCCGGGCATGGTGGCTCACGCCTGTAATCCCAGCACTCGGGAGGCAGAGACAGGAGGATTGCTCAGTTCAAGGTTTGCCTGGGCTCCGTAGTGAGCTCAGGGCCAGCCTGAACTACAAAGCAAGACCCTGTCTCAAAAAAACAAAACAAAACAAAACCAGTGTCCTGTGGCTTTACCCAAGTAACCCCTAGTTACTTTTTCTGGTTTCTCTTTAGATTGTGTAAATCTTTTACCTTTTACAAGAAATCCTCTAGTATATTTTCAAAGGACAGTGAAGCCACCCCTCTTTAAATTATAGCACTTCCTTTCGCACGTCTTTTTTAACCACAGACTCTTCTCTATTGTTATATTTGGCCTGCTGTCTAGACTATAGGAGTAAACTCTCACTGTCCTTGTGGTCCATAAATCCCCAAATACCTAACAGGCATTGCTGTCTATTTCTGGGAATCTTGCCTTAGTACCCAACACCGAACCAACTCCCCCAGCCTTCTCGGTGGCGTGAGCCCACGCCATGCCCAAGCTGGAAGTACCCTGACATTGATGGATACACCTCTCAGAGGACCACGTTGGCCATTCACCAGCAGCACACTGCCGGACCTTTTGTTAGTTGCAAATTCAGTTCTAGTTCAGCTCCCTGGGCTATACCTGAAGTTTCCAGTTTTCTTTCTCTCACACCCCCTCAAGGGTCTTCAGAGCCAGACAGTTGCCCAGCGGGCCCCTTATGTCATCACTCTTCCCTAAGTTGGCTTTGAGCTGTGTCCACTGACATAAAACTACCCTGCAAGTTTAGCAGCCTTCACAACAGCCTGCCCCACTCTCTGTCTTTTCTAGAACTGCAGGGGCTGATGAGCCTTTTAGATCTGTAGGGCTGCTGCTGAGTTTGTCTCCATGAACTCCATGGAGCAGAGGAAACGGTGGGAAGTACTCCTGACTACTCTTCTGAACTGTAACACACTCCAGCTAATTAGATTATCTTCAAAGCCTCTCATTTCCAAGAAGTTCAAATGTCAGAATGCAAGTAATTAACTAAAACTTACATGGTGATACTTCTTGGTAATTTGCTTCAAGTGGTTTATTTCTTCTTCATTTTTTCTATTTTTTCCCCCCATGATTATCAACTGAGGCTAAAGGGCTTCTATATGCCTCTGATTCCTTCCTATTCCTTTGAATGTATTATTAACACTCCCTAGCAGCTCCATCTGTGATCACCACTGGGCCTGCGCTTCTGATCCAAGCTTGAAGCAAAGGCTTTGTCCCCAGTCCCTGGGCAGCTGCTTGCGTGGGAGTCACCACCACGCCTCTTGCCCCGTCCTCGGCGGTCAGATACTGTCCCAGGATAAAAACAGCATTCTAGGTGGAACAGATTTAGTCTTGGAGTCACACTTGTGAGATTTCCTTTTTGTCAGACCACAGACAAATCTACTCCTAAGAAGAGGTGTTTGGCAAAACAATATAATCACATAATCAGGAAATATTTTTTTCTGTATGACCTAGTGCATCACCGTGGAGCAAAGTGATCCTTTTTTACTTTCAAATTTTGTTTTGCTTTGTATTTTAATAGCATTTGTTTTTCAGTGAACTTGTAGGGTTGCAGCAAAACTAAGCAGAAGGGACAGATGTCTCGTCTGCCCTTCCCCACATAACATCACTGTTTGTGTTAAAGACCACTCAAGGTGTTGTGCATCCTAGTGTGGGCAAATATATAAACTTCTGTATCACTGTTATAGTGTCATATAAAATATTCCTGGCCACCCCTGGTAACCACTGATCTTTTTACTCTTTCTGTGATTTTGCCTTTCCCAAAATGTCATATGGTGGAATCATAATATTTAGCCTTTTCATGTTAGCTTTCTTCACTTCATAATATGCGCTGAAGTTTTTCCCATGTATTTTCTTGCTTCAGAAGCTAACTATGATGGTCATATGTAGACAGGTTTGGGGGTGAAGTAAGGATGCTACAGCATGAGCATTGCAAGTTCAAGGCAACTGTGTCTGAAACATTAAAAGTGGCCAAGGATGCATGTCAGCAGTACAGCAAGTATAAGACCCTGGGTTCAGTCTCCAATGCTCCCAAAATAGTTCAGGTTAATGAATAAAACTGCTATTCACTTCCAAGTTTTAGCACTACCTCCTTGCATTTGTCACCTAATAAATAAGATTCTCTTACAGTCAATCCACAGCCCAATGCTGCTGCTTTGAGATTCCTTGCTCGTGAGTTATTTTGTTGGCCTGACATACTCTTCACAGTTGGTGTTTGGGATTACCACACCATCTCCTGAATTAGATGGTCATCTGTTGATTTTCAGTGAATTTCCATCCATTCTTTCACTAGCAGATAGCAGAGGGTTAACTATTACTGGAGACTATCATGGGATGGTTTCAAATCTCTGCGGAAGAACTTTGAAGGGTCTTTGTTGGTAGACATCATACTCATGCTTCACAGACTTTGTCTTCAGGGCTTACGATACCCCCTGGTGCTGACAGAAGCAAGCAGAGCAAGGTATAAATTAATCCGTGTGTAGAGCACTGAGAGCTCCTCTATCAGTTTCTTTTTCTCCTGTCTGGCTCTCAGAGTTTGTTCCCAGGGCATAAGGCCTGAGATACTCTCAAGTTCCATTTAGGGAGGGAAATTTTCTTCTTATTCTTTTTCTGTAAGGTGTTGTTATTCTTTTAAAATTTTTGTTTTTCAGAAATTATTTTTGTTTCATTTTAAGCTCAGGCAAAATTGGGAGAATGTTGTGGAGAAGTCCTATATATGTTTCAGCCATATACATAAATTGTAACATTTCAACACATTTGTTTTATTAGTCATTTAAGTCATTAAGGCTGCAAATATAGTGCTTTTTTACTTCCATGTATTTCATTGTGTATTTTCTAAACCAAACACACTCTACAATATAAGATACTTATAAAGTTTGGGCAATTTAATACTGATCATCAACAGACTTGAAGTCCGTACACCAATTTGTCCAGTTGCACCAGTGACACCTTTCCAGGTCTGGGTCCCTCTGGACACGCTGTACCTTGGGTCCTTGGTGGCATTTGGTTGCCTCCTTCTTTCCATCCCTTGAATCTGGGTGGATTCGTCAATCCACTTAAATGTTTTCTTTCTTTGAAAACTGACACACAGCGAGCCTTTGTCCCTATATAGCACTCCGTCTCACCAGCTCATATGGGCTCCCAGAGCCCAGAACTTTCTCTGGAGATGACTTTCCATTTATACAAAACAGCAACCTCTCTTCCTGGCCCTGCGACAGTCTAACACCTGTGTCAGCCTACAGTACAGGGTCACACTCAGCTGCATTGACCGTGTCCCAGACTCTCACAGTCATGTCCACTCTGAACCCAGGGGGCAATCGAAACGGGCTTACAGTCCCTTGTCCGCAGGACTGAGGTTATTTTCAAAGGTGCAGAAATGTCTTATGTTCCATTCTGTCCTCGTCATCTGGAGGACGTGACATTTGTAGGCTGAGGCAAAGCACTGTTGCACTCAAGAAAGCCAACATAAAAGCAACCCCCAGAACAGGTCAGCTGTGGCGTTTGAACTGTAGGGTTTATGCTGAGTGCTGGTGTTCTCCAAGCAGATGAGCTCCTCAACTAATGCCTCCCACACAGAGACTGACCGACAAAGGAAAATTATTTCTGGGAAATAAGATTTCCAAAATATATATCCTAGGAAGATATTGAGTCCCCTAAAATTCTTTCCTTTTCTCTCACTTTCTGTGACTGAAGGTTGAACCATGAAGAAATACATGAATGAATGTTCATATTCCCTACATCCTGACAGGAAATTTCTTTTGGACTCTGGTACTAACTTATTTTTATAGAGAATGTGAACAGGGATCTTCTTCCCCTCCCTTGAGAGAGGAAAAGAATAGTTTTCTTATCACGGTGAACCACTGGTTTGCTACTCACCTGTCTGTTCACCATTCCTGTAACAGTACTTTGCAGTGATTTACTTCCTCAGTCTCCCCTGACACAGATGGAACAGTATCTGTACGCACGTCAAGTAGCCCTGTCAGCCCTTGTAGATCCTTAGGTTTGACCATTACTTTGGTTTTCATTTGCTCAGAGCTTCCCTTCAACGCCATGGAAGCAAGCTGCAATTTTGAGGAAGACTTCTGCAACTTTTACCAAGATAAAGAAGGTCCAGGTTGGACCCGAGTGAAAGTAAAACCAAACATGTATCGGACTGGAGACCATACTACAGGCTTAGGTAGGTCAAGAGTCTGTCCGTGTGGGACCTTTTGGGGTCGTCTTCATGCATCAGTGGATCATTGACCGTTCTGACTTCAAAATTTTATTTTAATGCAGCTGAAAAGAAGCAAAAATAAACAGTAATCTTGTGTCTGACCTTGTTCAAAAATTCTAGTTAAAACCATTGTGCTAAAAAAAGGTATTTTCCAGTTAGTTACATAACCAAACCTTTGGAAATGATTTTACTCTTCACTTTTGAAAGAAACCATTGTTTTCCATTTATATAAAACGTCCAGGGTAGACAAATCTGTAAAGATAGAAAGTAGATTTGTTGTAGCCAAGGACTAGAATGGAGAAGTCTATCTAATATGTACAGGTTTTCCTTCCAAATGATAAAAATGTTCTGGAACTAGATAGTAGTGAATGTCCTACACATTATGAATGCCTTATGAATGTACTAAATAACACTAAAGTGTACTTTAAAATGGTTAAACTGGTAAATTTTATATGGTTTACTTCAGTGCAATAAAATCGATCAGGTGAGGAGAAAAAACTAGGAGAAATATCGAGTGGGTGCTTAATGAGTGTTCTCCAAGGAGCTCTTAGAAGCCAGAGTTTGAACCCTGTGTACATACGGAAGCCGATTACTTGAATGACATCCTTTGTGAATCTCATCACAAGGAAGACTGGTGAGAAGAGCCCGTCCCCAGAGGTTTAGTGTCTCATTCATTTACTCATCAAGTTCTTATATTCTGAGTACTGGAGTGAATCTGCCCAGAAGCAGAAAAACCTTAAATTCCAAGGTCTTTCACTTGCAGAGGCCCTGAGAAGGCCTTGGGAGGAAACCTTGCAACCGTACTACACATAGTTTCATGCTCTCTTCTTAGACATTACCTAAATTGAAAAGACATAGGCCCTACAAAACCTGCTGCAGCCTGGCCAGCTCACCTGTGGAGGGAACAATGGAGAACAAATCAGATACAAATCCTCCCCTCCCTGGCTGACAGTCACTTCGTGGGCAAGAGAAGCATCGGACAAACGTATACACAAACAAACTGATACAGAGTGCGATTTTAAAAAATTGAATTTCTAAATTAACCCAGTCAAAGACACACTGCTGTTAACACACCCTCAAAATACTTTACTTTGAACACACTTATTCTTCATTCTAGCCACTTTCTGAGTGGTTGTGGAAATCCTCTTTCCTGAGGATCTGTAGTTACACTGTCACTGCTGCCTCGATGTCCTGAGTTGATCAAGACATGCATAGCAATTTCTGTCGAGGTGGCGCGTCCTCATCCACCTTAACTGGATCTGGCACCAAGCGACTCCGGGCTCATCCCCAAAGTAGAAAGGCCCACAAAAAGTAAACATTTCAACCGGTGGCAAAACAGTGTGATAAGTATGTTCAAACCAAGGGAAAGTTTTTTTGTTTTTTTGAGATGAGGTCTTCTTTTGCAGTTCAGGCTGGCCCCGAGCTCAGTATGTACCCCAGGGAACCCTCAAACTCAGCAATCCTCCTGCCTCAGCCTCCAAAGTGCTAGGATTATAGGCGTGAGCCACTACATCTGGCAAAGGAAAATATGTTGGTGATGAGTGGCCGTGTACTTTTTACTAAATAAAATTGTTTTAGAATAAAAATAACATTCATAGTTTTATTTAATCACAGCTTGTAATTAGAATTTGTAGCAAGTACTATCAGAGAGATTTTCCTCTACCCTCTTACTTTTCATGACTGAGACCAAAAATTAAACTAACATAAAACAGATTAATAGAAAAAACACACATTTTATTTAATAGTTTTATTTGCACATGAGAACCTTCATTAAAAAATAAAAACCTAGAGAGGTATAGAGTCCTGAGAGCTTGTATGTCATCTTTAACAAAGAATAATAAAGTGTGGAGAAATCAAAGAAGCCTCAAGCAGTAGTAAGCTATGGAAACGTAACTGAGAAATTCATGAAGAAACTAATAAATGATAAGGTTACTTAGTAGGTTGGTTTGTACAGCTCCCCCTTGGCATCAGTTCCCACTCAATGGCAATGCCAGCTATCTTCCCTTTCCAGGAATAGGGAGGGCACCTTGATCGTGACAAGTTTGATGACCTGCTTTTAGGTAAGAAGTGGAAGGGCTGATGTCTCTGTTTTTTTCTCAGAGGCCATCACTACAAAGTAATCAACAGGCCAAAGCAGCCAGCCTGTTTGGGGGTGATATGTTTTGATCTCCTCAGGGCATGGAAGAAACAGAGTGAGGTCTGAGAATAGAGAAGAGAGAACAAGGTTTGGCCTGGTCACCCAGAGAAGATTTGTCAGTTAGCTGATGGTGTGAGTGATCGAGGCAGAGGACGAGTGAAAGGGGATTACCCAGGCTTACTGTGTTCCAGGAGAAGGAGTAAACAAAATCAAACTGAGCTTGGATCCTGAAGCTGGACTTCTGGTTTTTAAAATTATGGTTTTCCTTTTATCCATCTTTATTTCTTCTTACTCACTAGAGTTTTGGTGGCCCTAGTAGGCAATTTGCAAGAGATTTTGATTTGTAATAGAGACACATAGATTCGTTCTGTGACTGAAAACACACACATGAGAGTATGTCTTCTGTCATTTAAACTCACAGCTGGCAAGTCCGACTACTTTAACCAAATGGCCCACTTCATAATTCAGGTTTTGCAGGGCTGGAGCCTCGTGCTAGAGGCAGTTTCTAGGTTCTTTCTGTCTTGAGCAACAGATTGCTCAAGACAAGTGTAAATAGTAAGAAGGTTTTACATTTAGTAAAGTAGAAAAAGAAACGTGCTCTCCAGAATGAGTTGGGGCCGAGTAAGAGAAGGAAAAGAAATGCCCTGTCCAGCATGAAAGTGGACTGCAGTGGAAGAACACAGAAGCAGAGGGTTCAGTGGCACTTGTCCTTTGTGCGTCTTCCGCTCTCCAGGCTGACATCCGGTCTAGGCCATCCTATCCAAAACTGCTCTAGTTCTCCATGTGAGAAGTCCACCTGCAGGACATTGGGACTGTTTCGCACTGTGTCGTGGAACCGTGTCCTGCAATTACAGGTCATACCTGCTTCCCCATCCAGTCTTCCATGCCCTAATCTCCTGCCTCCCTGGGATAGGTTGTTATGCATTGTTGTTGCACTCAAGTGTTTTATCTTGTTTTCAGGATATTACTTGCTGGCCAACACAAAGTTTACATCTCAGCCTGGCTATATTGGAAGGCTCTATGGTCCCTCCCTACCAGGAAACTTGCAGTATTGTCTACGTTTTTACTATGCCATCTATGGGTTTTTGAAAATGAGTGACACCTTAGCAGTTTACATCTTTGAAGAAAACCACGTGGTTCAAGAGAAGATCTGGTCTGTGCTAGAGTCTCCTAGGGGTGTGTGGATGCAAGCTGAAATCACCTTTAAGAAGCCCATGCCTACCAAGGTATAGTAAACCCATATATTTTTCATCCCTTTTCATTTGCTAGGCATTATCTACTGTCATCTGAAATGGGTTATTTTCCTACTATTCAAGTTGATGGCTCTGAGATAGGATGGAAGAATTAAAAACTAGGCAGGAAAAAGACAAGGAAAATCAGAATTTTAGGATAAAAATGTTGTTTGTTTATTCTCTTCTCCTGGAACGCAGTAATCCTGACCATTTCCCTTTCACCTGAAAATGGGTTCAGCCACTCCCTTTTTATTTGTAAATGGTTCTATTTTCACCTGTACATTAGGCCAGCACCTTAAACATAAAAGTGGTATTACCCTGGGAGGGCTATCCTTTCCTACCCACTTGTACTTGTAAAATAACTATCAATCAAAATACATATATAATTTTACTATGGATGACTCATCCTTTCCCACCCACCAGACCAAGCACAAGACTATAAATTATCAAATTCCACAGATTCCTACCTCTCAAAACATAGAAATATTCCCAGCTCCAAACTGTAATGTGTCTCATTTCTCTTAAGTCCCCATATGACATTCTTGAGTGTGTTCTAATCTCTGCCTAGTGAAACCTTACCCTCTAACTGACAAGCTCTGAAAGTGCTTTTTCTGTGACAAGAGTAACCAAACCTGCAAACCTGTTCTGTAAAAGGGTGGATTAAATTCTTTATTTCAGCCTTAGGGACCTCTCAGCCCCTTCCCAGAGACAGGTCCACTCCCACATTCTACCGCAGCCACACACCAGTCAATTCTTCAGTTGTTTACCATTTTCTGTATCTCTGAGTAATGGCCACTTAGGGGATTTGATTATTTTCTCTTACGATTCCCTCACAATGGTCCTGGTCTGGAGTATGTGAAATTTTTCTTTTTGTCTCTCACTCTTCCCCACATACACATACACTTATGCACATGTGCACACATGCCCCCAACATACACATTGAAAATGCCAGGATTGTTAAAAATGAAATCCCTGAGCTTGGTTCTGCAGTAAGCCCACAAGGTCAACATCCTAAGGCTATAGCTAAATATGGGCTGAGACTGCGTTGCCCACTAAAATAGGTCCCAGCCCTGCTCCACAGATAACTTACTTAGGGGAATCTGCGGCAGCTGGTTTTGCTAGCAACAAGAATACAGAAACAGACCGTTATTGCAAAATGAATGCAAAAGAAAGCAGTAATGTCCCAGACTTAATAACTCATACATTTAAGGAAGCTGTACAGGTACAATAAATTCTGTCACCTACAACCTACATGTGAGACTAAAGAATCCACTTTGTTTCAGTCTAGCAGTTAAGCAACGGATATTTCTTAAGCATCTTCTTCATGCCAGAAAGGGGCCCAGAGAGATAACAAAGGTCTTGTCTACCAGACAGGCCACTAACACTATGGGAGCTCAATATCGATAAGTGAATGGATGAATTATCAATCACACTATTGTCTAAGAATTACCCAAATTCCAAATTCCTCAGGAAAAGCTCCAGAGCTAGGAGAGCTGGTATTTTTTCACAAAAATTCATAACCTAAATTTTTCTTAGTTACAGCCAACTGCCCACAGAGTCATAAATGTGTCCTGCTAAAGAAATTGTTTCCACCAGTGCCAATATAATGCTGCTTTGTTACTTATAGCCCCTTGAGATATCTGCCAGGGTATGATTAAATCTCTATAGTGATTAGTCAGTCATAGATCTCTGAAAAAGCTCTCAAAACTTTTCTCTGTTACTAGGCAGAATATTGTGGCAGGCTTCCTGACTTATTTTTAAAAGAGTTGAACCAATTTATAGTATCAAATGGAAGCATACAAGTCTTTCTACAATCTCACACTCACTGCTTATTGTCCCTTGATGGTAACTAACTAGGTAGCATTGCTGTAGGTATCTCCTGATTAATTCTGTCATAGTATGATCACCCCACTAAACTGAGATAAACTGCTAGGTTCATGCTCTTTAAGCTCATTACCTAGAAAATCCCACATTTTGAAAGAGCCTTTCTTTCTATAAATGTTACCTGACATTTGAAGCACTGCTGAAGTTTCTTTCTGATCTGTTAGTCCTAAAAGAAGCCCTGCCCTCTCTGTATCTCCTATGGGTCCTAAAGTGTAGTTATAACAATACACAGCCATAGACACTTCTTACCAGACTTCAGAATGCTGGAGTCTCCTTTTAGAGGTACTTTTTAGGTCCTTTCTGGGACAAAGCATTGAAACAGGCATAAATAGTGACAAAGTTTCACATTTGTTAAAGATGGGAGAAAGCAGAAAGGCAGGGGAAGAACATGCTCTCCAGAGCAGGTTTCAGCCAAGTAAACAAGAAAAAATAAAAACGAAAATACTCCCAACAGTGTGGGCTGGGCTACTGTGAAGAGACATGATAGTGAGTGCTTAATGGTGTCCCTTTTTTTCCCACACTCGGGTCACGTCTGTGTCATCCTATCTAAAACTTCCTCGAGTCCTCTTGACGTGCAAGGTCAGGGGAGCCATTCTGTGTATGTGTTGTGGGCTCTTGTCCCACCCGGTTCCACTACTGTTAGCCACACTCTCTTCCTGCCTCACACACAGTAGCCGATTCACCCAATCGAAGGTGCATCAGAAAATAATGGAATTTTTGTTCTGCTCCATGTCCTGTTTGGCTGATGTTTAAAGGAGACCGTAATAGGCTTTTTGTTCATTTGCTTCCATGTAGAGCCTTTATTCATCTCTTCACTCATTCATGCCTTCCTGCAAGATACAAATTACTAGATACAAATTCAGTGTAAAGGACATAAAGTGTGAATGAGGATCAGTCTTATCCCTGAGAAAGAGATCACAGATAATGTGAGGCAAAGATAAGAGACTAAATACAGGGCGGCACCACTCCCATGGAACGATTGCACCAGAAGATAAAGGAGTGGTTCTGTCATTGTTGTTAGAAAAAATTCTGATAACTAGAGACTCAACTGAGCTGGATCCTGCCCATCTGTCCACTCCTTTCCCTTCTACTCTCTGGTATTAAACACGGGTTGCCTGAGAATATGCCCATCCCTACACCGTGACCCCCTGCTCTTATATAACTCCAGTGAGTTAGCCAAAGCAGAAAGGTGCCTGGAGAACTTGTCTTTTTTTCTTCCTCGGTGGCTAACAGTCAAACCTCCCAGTGACTTCTCCAGCACACAGAGAAAGAAGGATCCAGACCAAGTAAGGGCAAGGATCTCCTTATAGACTAGGAAAGAATTGGTCATGGGTCCAGCCCCACCAAACAGTGGTACGATTCATCCCCAGAAATTCTGGACTCCATTTTGAGGTGAATAGCCCCCCTGCGGGTTTTATGTACAATGGCTTCAGCTCTGGGGCAAGCCTCAGACAGGCCCCTGACATGCCCTGGGCATGCCTTTATCCCTCAGAGAGTTCCAGTAAGTTCTAACCACAAAATTTTCAACCACAAGAAGTTCTCATCATCGGCTTACATCATCGGCTCAGCTGCCATTGGAGGAAGCCCAGGAAGGAAGGAACTGCCCATAAAAGCCAGCCAGGGAATGAGGACAGGAGCTAAGGACAGACGATGCTCCCATTGTCTTGCCTGCTGCTATACGTGCTCGCTCATTAGACTTTTCCTTCTAAACTTCACTCTCCGCGTGGTAGATTATTTCACCATCTGTGTCACAGGCTTGCCTTGCTGTATCCCACAGCGGAAGCTTCGGAATGTGTATCTGAGGGTAGTTTATACTGCCTGGCAAATCCCTATCAAACAGACCTGCTCCTCAGAGAGCAACAGAACCGTGTGCTGTCCGTGACAGAGCCTACATTAAATAAGGAGGAAATGAACGGTCATGAGTTATGTAATGTAGAGAGGCAGAAATAAACATACAAAAAATTAAACTGGGGGAAAAAATGAAGATTTGGAGTTTCTGTTCCTACTCCCCACCACTCAATCCAGCGCCACTTGTATCTTTTATTTTGCTTTCCAATTTTTGGGTGGTATCGTCTATAATCCTAAATACTGTTTCTTTGTTCATTAACAATATTCACTGACTCGTTATTTTGGATGTTAAGGAATTCAGCTCCCTTACATTATTCTGTTTCTTTTTCTTTGTTTTCCTCACAATGTTTACTTTGTTATTTTTCTCTTGGTTCCATTGTGACTTTTTTTCCCATACCCAGGATTGAACCAGCACGTGCTAGGCAAGCACTCTTACCCTTACTATGTCATAGGAAGGTATAGTCAGGCTCTTATGTCCACAAACAGAGAACTGCAGAGCCTACACCCACAAGGCGGTGAAAAATAACTATACTTATTGAAGATTATGGGAAACTGGGCTCAGGCCAAGTCTATGCCAACAAGATATGGCATGAACAGAAAAATGGTGCCAGGGTAACAGGAAAGCAAAAGCTCTACACGGATTGTAGCACATAGCAATAGCCCTAAGTAAATCAGCCTTTTGGAATTTAAAGGATATGTACCTCAGCCTAGGTAGCTTCTGCTGAATCTCTGGGCATGACTGACAGTATACCATGCCATCTCAGGGGCTCTCAACATGCAGAATTCACTCTGACCTTAATTATGCACATGACTTGTAGTACATATTTATGAACCCTTAATGAGGTGGGAGTAGGGTCAAGGTGACTGAAGGTCAGACTAGGAGATCTGACAGGCACGTGCTCAAGCCTACAGCAGCAGAGATCTCTTAGGGGGTTTTTTGTTTGTTTTTGTGTTTTGTTGTGTTTGGAGTCAGAGTCTCACTGTGCAGCCCACGGTGGCCTGGAACTCACGGGATTCATTGTGCCTCAGCCTCCC